>JAOVYX010022476.1:0-14580 GCA_035668315.1 Drosera spatulata
GTAGTTTATTGTATCGTGCGATGTGCGGTTGTTTTATTATTGTATTTTTTTTCACTTTCGAAAGAAACAGAGATTGATTATAAAATACGATCAATGATGATTAAATTGTTCAAATTTAAACGAGAAACATGTTCAACCAATATTGTGTAACATAAATAAATACTATGAATATGAAAAACATGGGTCTAAATTATGACGAATAATATAAGTCTTGAGAATTTTATTAAGAATGCATTCAAATCGATGGTTCGCACGATAACGTATGATTTAGGCTATTCACTTTCGTTCGTTTTCCCTCTTGAGATCTTTCTTTTAACACTTGTCTTTCTTCATTTTCTATCGCACATTTCTTCTTGCGATGAAATACAATCGGCATCGAGTCGGTGTCTGATTGCAAATATGTCGACATGTGTTTGATGTTTTGAGTTTCACTTCGTTTTTCTTTTTGATGTGTTTGGTCATCTTTCAATTTCAATTTTATGCTTCTTGCTGCTTTCTTATTTTGTTCGTCGATGTCAAATATCTTACTTACAGTAAACTCCTGATATCATTTGTTCCTATCCTTTACAGTAAACTTGATTTGGAAAATCCACCTCTGTTCGACTATCGTTTTGAGTAATTTTGGGAGTATCGTTGTACCTACAATCTATGGAATTATCAATATTAATATGTTGAACATCATTGACATTACCTAGATTTGAAATCATCTAATAATTTTATTGCTCATTGAATTCTACCTCTTTGTTATCAGGTATTCGTTGAGTCGCTAGTATACCCACCAGTTGTTTGACTTCTCTATCGAAAAGGATGATTGTGGCGATTGTTGTATCGTCTTTGGTCTCCACTTTTATTTTGCACCTGCTCGAGTATGTTTATTGATAGTAGACTAATGAAAAGAAAACTTTGTAAAATCAAAAGTGTTGGTTTCCATAATAAGAATTTTTACCTTTGAGTGAGTGGTATATGATTTGAGCAATTATCGCAAACTAAGTTGTTTCCTAATTGTATAATTTTATAACATCATTTCATGTAAGCATTGTGGTAACATGGATAAACTTCATAAAGGTTAATAATGATTGCATCACACAAGAAAAAAAAAATGAAAAGAAAAAAGAGAGAAGAAAAGAAAAAGAAAGAAAGAAAGAAAGAAAGAACAAACACTTTCACCTGTAAGAAGATTATTTTTTGTACATCTTATCAATAGTTGTACATAAATATGGAGCTCATTATTTCCATATTTTGTACATCTTATCAATAGTATCACGATAATGTACAAAAAGACATATAACGATCGATTAGCTACGTGTTATTATCTTTGAATTCCTTGTAAGTTAACTTGCTTGTCGTGATAGTTCTCCAAGATTGAATAAGTTCATCCGCCTTCGCTTCTCATACTGTGACCACCACTTCTTTATTTCTGCATCAAAATAAAATCAATTTGTCTTCTTTTTTTTTTTTACCAGAAATAATTAAAATGAAAGCCTGAAAAAAAAAACATGGGATATGATGTACCTTTGATTTATGATTGTTATTTTTATTTTTCTGAGTTCTCCAGCCACTTTTGTAATTGACCCAGTGACAGATCCAATGATACATGGGCTTATATTGGTTGATTGAAAATATATATAAACATATTTATTACCGAAATGTGTGGCTGATTATAGCTGATTTGATAATGCAAGTTTTAGTTTTTATATTGTAAGCTAAAAAGTTTATACTTTAAATTGATGAATAATACTATCAGATTTTAGTAGATTTTATAAATAAAATTTGACAATATATATTTAACAACTTTCAGTATTAATTTTTCAGGTTACAGTATAAAAAGTAAAACTGGCCGTACAAAATCAGCTTTAACATTCAATGGATATTAACATGAAAATATATAATTATAGACATTACTTACCAAATTCCATTTGTAAATCCCAACACTTGCTCCGAGCTCATTGTAGTTTAGAAGATCAAATCTGAATTTCAGGAATGTAGACACAGTCGGAATGTTTTCGATTCTTGTCTTGTATGTAAATACAAGCACCATGGATTGTTGGATTGACATATATTTTTCGAAAGTTTTTATTATCTTCATATTTTTGAGTATATACATATCGCTTATTATGAACACTGTGTAATGTTTCTTATCCATATTGAAGAGTATGACAGCGAAGACATGATCATTCAAGTACATCATAAAATGAAGGTTAGTTAGTTGAAACAAACACATTATAGTGCAAGTATTAAATTGCTAATTATTGTTGATTGGCAAAAAAAAAAAAAAAAAAAAGAATTCATAATGGATAAAATCAGAGCATTTATGACTTGTAGTTATAATAGTAATTATCTACATGATACTTTCATCTTTAAATTTTTCTTCTTCTTGTCACTATATAGGTACGAAGCATGATGCACACAAACTTTATGGAACATAAGTTTTTATGATTTCACAAGAAATAAATTTTTTAAAGACTGTCTAGGTAAAATACACAAATTACTAATATAAATATTTATCTATATCGTAAATAAAAAATCATAAGATAATAAGTAAAAAATCATAAGATTAAAATGTATGGTTATGATTGGATGTGAAATATTGGATTTAAATGAATGATTGCGATTGATTGTGAAATATTAGATCTTAATGTGTGTAAAAAATGTAAACAATTAATCTTGTGATTGGTTGTGAACTTTCAAAGAAACACATATTGATAGTAAAATAGGATGATTAAATTATTCTAATTTAATGGAGAAACATATTCAAGTAACATCATGTAATAAAAATAAATACTACGTGATTTGTTTGAAAACACACATCGTTTCTTTATTCTAAATGTTTGTCTTATTCCTCTTGTATTGTCTAATTTATGTTTTTAACGTTTTTTTCTTAAAATGTTGGTATTGCTGTGTTTTTTATGTTTTTAACAGATTGGCGTGAAGTTTGGAACAAAAATGAAGAAGTATGAAGAAAATGACAAGTCGTGAGCTCAAAAAGATGGATTTCACGATTCATCGTCGTTTCACGTGCTTCGAGAATTTATACGGCAATGCTTCATAGCGTTTAGGTAGATTAGCATGTTTAGATGACTTGTATAAGTTTCTAAAATTTTTGGACGTTGTTTGGTATTTTTTATGTTAGTTTCAAGGTTGCAGCATAGTGAGTCGTGGGCACTACAGCTGTGTCGCGGGCATGAACAGTGAGTCGCCGGCACGACACCCTGGAGTTCGCGGGCGCGACGGTGAAATTCACCAGATTCCATGATTTTTAACTGGTTGGCATGGTCGCGGACGCAACGTGCTTATAGATGCAAAATACGAGTTTTCAGCCATCGGATGGATCTGGTTGTAAACCCTCGCCTATAAATATGTGTCCTAGGGTTGTTCTAAGTAGAATACAGAGGAGAAAACACTCAGGGACGACAGAGATGATCAATGGGGCGAGAGACTCAAGGAAGGACAAGCCTTGGAGGGAATTTGGAAGAGTTTTGATCTGCAACGCATAGGAATCCTTTGGACACTAGTTTGGAACGCTACGTGTACTGTAAAACCTTTATTCTCAGCTGTTCAATCTCTGCAGAATGCTTGTTTACATTGCCATTTTAATTCCATGCTTTGTTTAATGCTTATGTGTGAGTAGTTCTTTAGTAGGGATGTGTTGATTAGTTTTGATGACCTTAAATCATGAGATGCTGAATATATGACATAAACCAGAGGTGTTTGGTGATGAAATGATGCATGTAACCTGTTAGAATTATCATATAACATGTGTTTATTTGATTGATCACCTAATATACATAGGTTAAAGCTATAATCGCGCTAAGTGGTTTTGTTTAGTAGATAATTGATATAATATGATTTAAGCTAATTATCATGTACAATCAATGATTTCATATGCATGTAACATGATTAGTTTAAGCTAATTGTTATGATTGTTAGTTCCAAGTTATGATTCAACTCTTGTGTTTAAATAATGTTTGAGCTAATTGAAATGATTTACATCTCTTGAGTTAGTTTAACTATCCGAGCTAATTGGAAGTTAGAAGCTAATGAACGTAGTGAGTTAAGCCAAAATTCATTACAACCATTCCATGTTAACCATCACATCTAAAATTCAGGAACCTCCATGATTAATCTAGGTGACTCGAAATGATTCAACCATCATCCTTACATTTCTTCCAATTTAAGAAAACTCCTTTATATCTCAGCTCTATCTTAGTTTCTGTTCTATCTAGTTAGTTTAATTTTAAGTAGTTTCTTACAACAAACAATCCCTCCCCCCCTAAAACCTTAATTTTCATATTTATAATAGTTCTTTATAGTGACTAAGGAAAGATAAATAATATTGCGACCGTCCCTGTGGGTTTAACCCCTTACTTCTACTACTATATTAATTTATTATTCTTAGAGTGAAAGTGAGTGTATATAAATTTTAATTTGACGTGCCTACGACAGCACGCATCACTATGAATATGAAAAAAACAGGTCTAAATCATGACGAATAATCAAAATCTTGATTATGAGATTAGGAATGCATTAAAACTGATGTGTTTGCACGATAACATATGATTTAGGCTATTCATTTTCGTTCGTTTTCCCTCCTTGAGATCTTTCTTTCAACACTTGTGCTTCTTCATTTTTTATCCCACATTTTGTCTTACGATGAAATACAATCGATGTCGAGTCGGTGTCTGATTGCAAATATGTCGACATCTGTTTGATGTTTTGAGTTTCATTTCCTTTCTTTCTTTTTGATGTGTTTGGTCATCTTCCAATTTCAATTTTATGCTTCATGCTGATTCTTATTTTCTTTGTCGATGTGAAATATCTTACTTGTACTGAACTCTTGATATCGTTTATTCATATTCTTTTCAGTAAACTTGATTTGGAAAATCTGTCTCTGTTCGACTATCCTTTCGAGCAATTTTGGGATTTTCGTACCTATAATCTATGGAATTATCTATATTAATATATTGAACATCATTGACATTATATATATTTGAATTTTTCTAATAATTTTATTGTTTATTGAATTCTTACCTCTTTGTTATCAATTATTGTTGAGTCGCTTGTATGCACATCAGTTGTTCGACTTTTCTACGGAAAAGGACATCGTGGCGATTGCTATGTCGTATTTGGTCTCCACTTCTATTTTGTACCTACTCGAGTATGTTTATTGATAGTAGAATAATGAATAAAAAAATCTATAAAATCGAAAGTATTGGTTTCCATAATAAGAATTTTTAGCTTTTGAGTTGTGTCTGATCTGTGCAATTGTCGCAAACTAAGTTGTTTTCCATTTGTATCATTTTATGACGTCACTTCATGCATGCATTGCGGTATAATGGATAAACTTCATAGAGATTAATAATGTTGCATCGTACAAGAAAAAAAAAAACAAAACACAAAACAAAACGCTTTCACCTGTAAGAAGATTATTTTTTGTATAGATTATCAATAATTGTACATAATTATGGAGCTCATTGTTTCAATTTTACCATCAAGTTATTTCTTACCTTACTTGATAGAGTATACTCTAAAATTTCTACCATAGTTCTTCCGTTATTTTGTTTTGAGTTGTTTCACTATTTTATCATTTTGAAGTTCTTCCTTTTGCCACAGCATCCGATTTCCTCCGTTAATTTTGTTCATTAATTGCACTTCTCTGGTTTTCTCGATATCAGGATTGACGAAGAACATTGTTGTTTGTAAGGCGTTCAGGTAGTTCCGTCCTGCATGAATTGTATTAGTATCACGATAAAGTATAAAAAGGTATATAAAGTTCGATTAGCTACGTATTATTATCTTTGAATTCCTTGCAAATCAACTTGCAAGTCAAATCAATTGTATTTATATGCCAATGGTTTTTGATTATATACATATCCCCTATTGTGAAAACTGTGTAATGTTTCTTACGTATATACATATGACGGTGACGACATGATCATTCTAGCACATCATAAAACGAAGATTAATTGATTGAAACAAATACACTATAGTGCAAGTATTAAAATGCTAATTATTATTCATTGAAAAAAAAAACGAATTCATAATGGATATATAGAATCAGAGTATTTATGCCTTACAATTATAATAGTGATTATATAGATGATACTTTCATATTATGTTTTTTCTCTTTTGTCACTATATGGGTGTGAAGCATGATGCACACAAATTTTTTAAAGACTGTCTAGCTAAAATACACAAATTATAAATATAAATGTTTATCTATATCGTAATTAATAAATCATAAGATATGTAGTAAAAAATCATAAGATTAAAATGGATGACCATGATTCAGTGTGAAATACTAGACTAAAATGAATGGTTGTGAAATATTAGATTTTAATAAATATAAATATTGTAAACAATTTATCGTATGTAATTAATCTTATGATTGGTTGTGAAGTATTAGATTAAAAGATATGGATGACTCTTGTGGTTGTTTGTGAAATACTCTCTCCGTTCCACAAAGGATGCAACGGATTAACTTGACACGCGTATCGATGTAAAGTTTGACACGTATGCAACGACGTTCAAACGTACTTTTTTGTAAATTTATTGTGAAATATCAATGATTGTGTAAGTTATATACTCTAACCTAATACATATTGCGGGACGATTGAACGCGATTTGATATAAAAACGAGACTTGTATTTATGCGTATAGAATAGTGTAAAATACGTATGTGTTGCATCTTTTGTCGAACGGAGGGAGTATTAGATTATAATTTTGAATAAAAAATATAAGATATGGAGTAAAAGATCATAAGATTAAAATTGATGGTTATGATTAGGTGTGAAATATTATATTAAAATGAATGGTTGTGATTGTTTGTGAAATATTAGATTTTATAGTATGTAAATAATATAAACAATTAATCTTATATAATTAATCTTGTTATTGAGTATGAAATATTAGATTAAAAGATATTCATGGCGTCCCATGGAACGCCATGACATACCGTCCCATGGAACGCTATGACAAATCGTCCGAAGTCTTAGTGTAATTATACACAGAAAATTTTCCTAGGGTACATGTTTTATAAAATAATTCCCAATTCATACAATCCGGTAAAATATTTTTCATTTCATGTAGCTCTCATCTCCCTCTCCAAACTTCTTCAATCTTTGTATCGCACCACTATTACTGCCGCCACTGGGTCTCCACCGCCGTCGCCGTCGCCGTCGCCACCATGTCTTCACCACCACCACCACAACTATGCCTCCATCATCACCACATCATTCATCATCGATCATCAAGCCGGGCTTCATCAGAAACCACTCCGATAACTCTTTCCATCTCCCTTCCCTTCTCTCTGTGCTCCTTTATTTTCGTTTTCGCTCCTGTTTTTCTTCAAATCCAGATCTGATATACTTGAAGAAAATAAAATGATACAATCTTGTGATTTGCTTGAAGAAAATGATTTCAAATAATGTGGATTTGATTTTGTATGTTGTGATTTTGTTTTCGTCGTTGGTTTGTTTTTTTTTTTTTTATCGATTTTTCTAAGAAAATTAAACTGACGCACTATTTTATTTGTACTGACGCACTGTTTCAAACGCATTGGTTTGGGTGGTTTTGGTTTGATAACTGAAATTGTACTAGATGGGAATTATTTTTCCGGATTGTACCGGTTGAATTTTTTTTATTTTTTAATTTTTGGGAATTTTTCCTATTATATATATAATAGTTTACTATCCTGCGCACTGCGCAGGTTATTTGTAATCATTTTATATATTTAGTATTAAATTATGAGATCTTTTTATAACGGTTTTTTCGTTTGTGATTTTTGTGATATACACTAAACGAAATTATGATATATCATGATAAAAGAATAGAAGATTTTTCTATTTTAATTTTAATTTTTTTAAATATAATTAATTAAGATTTTCGTTTGTTTTTCGATAAACAAAAATTATCGAAACCTACACATTTTCAAAAATATTCCCAAAAAACTACACATGGCATTTTATTTACCCGAACATATAACTTCTAAAAAAAACAAAAACAAAAAGAAACCGACAACTTTTGAATTTCCAAACCGCTGTAATAACTTCCTCTTACCTATATGTTTTCTTCTCCACAAATCATCAAATTCACCATCATTGTCGTCATCATTGAAGAATCGTACGGGATTGGAATAGTGATCAAGGTCGATTTCTCGAACTTTCATTCATCATCGTGCTTGTTTTTGGATGGTTCATAAGGTGATTTTCATTGGTCGATATGGATTGATATCAAGGTCATTTGTAGTGAATGTCGATTTCGGATATGTTGATTTCGTTGAAAAGGTATGAAACCGATTTCAAATCGATCCAGCTCTCGATTTGAATTTGTATTATTCGATTCCGGATCATGATCGTTGCTTGTTGTGAGATGAAGAGGATTTGACCAACCTATTTGAGGTTTCTAAATGCCTTGCTTTGGCATCAATCAACATTAATGTCGAATGCAATAGCAATTTGGAAGGGATAGGTGGTTGGATTCTGTCATCAGACGCCACAAACCATACAGAGCGCCTTAACGATGATTCAAAGAGCCAGAATATTGGACTCATGACACTTACCCAAACAGTGCATCCGTTATGTGAAACAGAGCGTCAAAGTAAAAGCACCGTTTACCAATCATCCAATATGCATTCCAGCAATGATGTTGATCATTTTTTAAGGAATGATGATTTTGCTGATGATGTGGTTACTGAATCATTGCTTCAATTGGAAGGCGGATCGCTTGCAATGTCCAACCTTTGATGTGTTCAACACACTGGTCTAATCTAATACAGAACGTGGGACAAGCTTTTGAAGGAGGAGTGTAACATTTTAGGAAGTCTCTCGCATTGTATGCTACTGAGGTTGGCTTTAAATACAATATAAAGAGGAATGAGAAGGAGCGGGTACATGCCATTAGTGCTTTCAAAGGGAATGGTTACGAATGGTTCGTTAATACATCATTGTGTACATACAATGATTATTTTTACATCAGGAAGCTGAATGACACACACACCTATCGACAGTTGTTTTTCCTGGAGCGTTCTGTGAGGAGTATAAAGTCAGAATGGTTAGCTGAGGCTATATTAGAAATGGTGCGTCGTGACCTGCACGTAAGCAACCAGTTTAGCAATCACTTCAAATCTAACTATGGATTGGATTTACAATATAAGAAAACCTGAAATATCCCACAAAAGGCAAAAATGATGGTTGGCAGAGATTGTATGGAGTCTTTTGTCCAGTTTAAGCCACAAGAACAAATCCAGGAAGCCAAATAACCCTGGATGTAGACGATGAAACAAACAGATTTTCCAGACTATTTGTTCATTCCGTGCTTCTATTATCGGATTCAAACATTATAGACCGTTACTTTAGTTGGATGGCACCTTCTTGAATGGTGATTATCATGGAGTTGTATTA
The DNA here is from genome assembly GCA_035668315.1 of Drosera spatulata. NCBI lineage: Eukaryota > Viridiplantae > Streptophyta > Magnoliopsida > Caryophyllales > Droseraceae > Drosera > Drosera spatulata. Next base: position 9,399 of record JAOVYX010022476.1, read on the forward strand.
GGAACAATAGGGAAAGATGCAAACAAGGGTATGAATTTAATTATTTTAAGAGAATTTTTTTTAAACAAAGGCGCTCTATTCCGTTTGAAACAAGGCTCTGTTATGATCTTTTTTAATAAATGGAAATTACAGTACTTTTTTCCTTGGCCTTTGCAGTGGTGGATGAAGAGTCTTAGACCAGTTGGCATTGGTTTCTTAGAGAGCTATGACATGTTATTCCTATGGAACGGAAAATCAATTTCGTATAATATCGGAATTTGGGCCCATTGCAAGCATTTCCAGAGGTATTTGGGGAACATTCACTTTCCTACTATCTTTGTCACCTCAAGGACAATCTCAAAGCAAGATATAGAGGAACTAATATGCCTGCATCTTACAAATAGAAAATTATAGATACCTTCGAGAGATGTGCATATGCTCCAAGAGTAACGGATTTTTATAATTTGATCGAAAAATTCTAGAAAATAGGAGGAAAGTGCGCCGTTGATTTTCTGGTATCTTTGATGCCATACGAAAGGCAGGCAATCAGTTTTGCTCCCGGTCGCTACGGTGAGATGACAACCAATGCAGCAAAACCATTTAATGCTTGACTTTTAGGTGTGCGTGAAATTCCGTTCACTCAGATGGTGGATCAGATCCGCATTAAACTAATTGAGTGGTTCTGTGATCGTCGAAAAGATGCTGAAGGGTGGAATGACGTGTTATGTCCGAGGATGTTGGACACTTTGAACAAATTATTCAGAACATCCCGTACTTACAAGGTTAATAAATCATCAGACCAGATCTTTGAGGAGATGACCGTGCCCACAGTTTCAGTTAATGTCAAAGAAAAGACTTGTTCATGTCGTATGTGGCAGACAAATGGCTTTCCATATTTGCATTCGGTGTGCGTAATGGGGAAGTATACTTTTCCGATCAATGGCATGATAGATGATTATTTCTCTTTTTTAAGTTACAAAAAAGTTATGAGGCAATGATCTATCCTATACCTTCATCATTTATCGACCAAATTACGACGACCACATTTGCAGAAATCGCTCCGCCATGTTTAGGTAGGCCTAAAAAGCGACGTATTTTGTCCAGTGGCGAGGAAACAAGGGGCATTAAGTGCACAAGGTGTCACAAATTCGGACATCACAATAGAAAAACTTGTCGTGAGCCCATTGTGTGATTTCTTCATGTTTTTAATACGTAATGTGTCTATACACCTTGCAGAATTTTCGCTGTGTCCAGTTCTTTTCTTGCTGTTTGTATTGTTAAAAAAATTTCCTTTCTTACACATGCGCTCTGAATCATATCAAACAGGCAGGCGCTCTGTTTTATGAGAACACAGCGCATCATTAAATGAAACAGACGGACATATTCAGTTTTAAGCACTTGATTATTTATAACATACAAACAATGTAAAGATTCTATGTATTTTAATTAATTACATCAAAGGAAATAAAAACCCCTATTTTTTAAAATTTAATCTCAATACATACTGATCAAACATGGCTTTGACAAAAGACGCACTATTTTTTGTTTAGTACTGTCACTCTGTTTCAAAAAGACAGAGTGGTTGTTATCCAAAGAACAGAGCGCCAGATGGAAAAAAAAAAAACAAAACAAGATTATTAATTTAATAAACCATAAACAAGTATACTAAAACATACAAGAAATACAATGTAATACATATAATTCACAAGCATACATTAACAACAGATCCAAGCTCATAGTCTCAGATCCAAGGATACTGAGAACATCAGATGTGTTGCGGAGGATAATGCGTTTACAAACCACAAACTGAACGTGTATGTCACGTTGATGTTAAAAACTGCGAAATGCAAGGACCAAATGGCTGTTTACACTGCTGAATGTTGGGTAATATTTAAACAATTTGTTTGTTTAATTATTTACTAATAGAATATTTGTGTAGTTGATTGTGTGTTATTCATGTAATTCAACAAATAGTGACAAGAGAGCAAGGGATCGATGGATAAAAGAGCCAATGCTTGGTAATAGGACATTCAGGTGGCATCTGTTCCCCATGGACTCAACAGGAGCCGTCCCGAAGGGTTCGTCTCCCTTCCATTGGACTTTGTTGGTTTTTGATAGTGAAAACAACACATCGACACATCACAACTCAAAGAGGACAAAAAAAGCTGCATATGGAAGGGATGCTCAAATAATAGAAAGATCACATACGAAACTACTGTTTTGATTTTGTTTTTGTTGTTTGGTTGTACATAATAATGTTCTCATATTTTTGTCAATTGTGTAGGTTGATTATGTCCGAAATTTTCTAAAAGATCTGGTTAAGGTAGATCGAAGCAACAAAACATGGAAAAAGAAATGTAATCATCAACAAGAACGTTCCTACACAGCAAAACTTGGACTGTGGTGTGCATGTGTATCAATGGATTGAGGTAATTGCAAACGGCGAGGATATTCCCAAATCTACGACTCTGGAAGATATAAATGGTGGCTCCGTCAAATTTGACCAAATACAATGCTGAAATGGTGGTGGTCGGACTTTAGGAAGGATTCCAGAAGCTCAGGTTGTGGTGTTTGGGTGTTGAAATAGTGTTTGTTTTGATGGCGGAGAGCTGAGCTTTTGGTGGTTAATTTGGAGAGCCGATGGGTCAATATTGAACAGTGCGCATTTGAATTAGTAGCAATAAGGATTGCCTGGTTTTAAAGAATAGATGCGCACTATTTTTTTCGCAATGGGGATTAAAGTCTTGTTTTTTTTTTTTTACACTATTTAGGACAGTGCGCGTTGTATTTGGACACTGTTTTTTCATAGCTAAATGAAGATTAAAGTGTTGGTTATTATTCACTGTTTAAAATAGGGCGCGTTATATTTGGGGCATTGTTTGTTCCGGGAATGACGAGAAGACGAGGGCACATACACACTGTTCCGATGACAAAAAGTGACACAGACGACGGATGTCGGTGACGGCGGTGAAAATTAGGGTTTAGATGATATTGTAATTTGTAATAAATTATAATAATTTATTTTTTATTTTAGGTAAAGGGCAAATAAGTCCATAGTTTGAATTTTTGAACTAATTGATAATAAAAATTTTGGACTATGAACTATTGATAATTGATGAAATAAAAAACAAATAATTGATAATTCTGTCAACGTTTTTTAATTCTGAAACACAAGATCTAAAAAAATCTAGACTTCAAAAATCTTAAAAAAATCTTGAAATTTTAATATTTTACGTTAACTCAGATTATGTTTGAAATAATAATGGATAAATGACATCAATGAGTTAATATTGAATAAACTAATGAATAGTGTTAACCTATTTACAAATATGTTGAGATTACATTTAGGATTGGCTAACATATGATTAATAGAAACAACTGATGAGCCACACAAACATCAAACCAACACAAATACCATCAAATTAACTGCACAACAATATTTTTTTACTTCAATTTTTTTTTTTTTTTTGGTCGAAAACGACACAATAATATTTTCATCGCTCATCAAAAACTTTCAACCCATGACAAGATCTACCGTTAATTTTGATCGGGTTTGAAACGTGGAAGGCTTGCGGATGATCTATATATAATAGGAGAGTCCATTTAAAATTGCTTGCTAAAGTGATTTTATGTTATGGACACTATTATTACAAATTTTGGACAATAGATTATAATAATGATGGACAGTACCCATGAGACCATCACAGGAGTATTAATGTTTTTAAGTATTACACTGTTGTTGGAATTGATGAAATAATACGATAATTCATGATGCCATAATCCGAGAAAGAAATGTAATCAATATCAATATCAATCTATAATTCAAATTCGAAGTGTCATCCCATGATATATCATGATATCTCATTTCATGGGATGTCATGATATACTATGTTAATATCTTAATCAATCAATTCAATTATCATTGAGGGGTTCAATAATAATTTCATTCTTAATATATTCAATGATCAACATCAATAATTATGAAAAAAATAAGAAAAAAAAAATTCCTCAAGGATAGATATTTTATGAAATAATTTTCAATTAATACAACCCGAAAAAAATATTTTTCATCTCCCTCCCTAAATTTCTTCAATCTCCGTATCACATCATCACCACCGTCCCCATGCCACATCACTTATCGCCGATCACTAAGTCGGACTTCATCGAAAACCATGTGGGTAACTCTTTCCATCTCTCTCCCGTTCTCTCTCGATTCCTTCGTTTTCACTTTCACTCCTGTTTTCTTCAAATTCATATCTGATTTGTTTGAAGTAAATGAAAATGATACAATCTTGTGATTTACTTAGAAAAAAAATGATTTCAAAGAATTTTTTTAGCAATTTTTCATAGAAAATTGAAGTGACGCACTGTTTCATTTGTATCGACGCATTGTTTCAAACAGTGGGTCAGTTCAATTTTATTTTTTTTTGAAATAAAAATTGATTTTTTTTTTTCAATTTTATGGATATCATGTTATAAATTTTTGTTTACGTATTTGTATAATGTTTTTATTTTCAAAAAGAAACAATAGCGCACAGTTTTTTATTTTTGAACTGGCGCTTGAACTGACGCCCTGTTTTTAAACAATGCGCTAGTATGTGTGTATATGTATATGTTTGTTTGTTCTTCTTGTTGTTGGTTTGATTTTGAGCAATATTTTAAAAAAAATTAAATTGATGCATTGTTTGATTTGTATAAGCGCACTGTTTCGATCAAATAGTGCGCCTATACAAATCAAACAATATATCAGTATAAATTTGTGTTTCAAACATGTTGGGTAATATGTAATGATTTCTTCAATTATATGAGTATCATGTTATAAATTTGTGTTTACGCATTCGTGTATTCATGTTAAGAAAAAAAAAATAGACGCCCTGTATGAATGAAACAATGTGCCTCATGAGATTATTGAGCTGAATCGAATTTTATTCTTGATTTGATCGAGATTCGATTTGAGTTGGTTTTTGGTTTCGATTTGAAATTGGAATGATTTTCGACAATGCGTCCTTGTGTGGAATGATTTCTGTAAAGCCCCAAAAAATTACGATCAAAGAAATGTAAAAATGATGATCAAATAATAGTTCAAAAATTAATAAACGTAACGAAAATATACGTTTTCTCTTTTGATAAATTAAAAGTAAGAAACGAATCTCGTTTCAAAGTTTTGAGACGTAATGTTACGCTCATAACTTTAAACTCGTGA
>JAOVYX010022477.1:0-14578 GCA_035668315.1 Drosera spatulata
AGGGTTTGGAGAGGAAAAGACGTGTCCTATCAGCATTTGAAGGTGTTTGGATGCAGAGCGTTTGTGCACATCCCCAAAGATGAACGCTCTAAGCTTGATGGTAAGACGAAAGAGTGTATATTTTTTGGCTATCCTGGTGAAGAATTTGATTTCAGGTTATTGGATCCAATAGGTAGGAAGATCATCCGAAGTAGAGATGTTATCTTCTTCGAAAATTAGACCATCGAGGACATCGAGAAGCCAGGGAAGTCCAGAACCCCAGCAGATGTCCCAATGAACTTGGATCCACATCCTCCTCCGGCATCGGAAGGCCAAGGAGGGGATATGCAGGATGATCTCGGTGATGAGGAAGCTGCTGTTGATATTGATGGCTCACAATCATTAGAGCCGCAGGAAGAACCACCTCCAATACAACCACCAGCATAACAAGATACGCAACACTCTACGAGAGAACGCAGACCCTCCATCAGGTACCCTGACACAGAATATGTGATGCTGACTGATGGGGGAGAAGCAGAGAGTTACAAGGAAGCCATGTCAGATCCATATAGCGATCGTTGATCGCAAGCCATACAAGAAGAGATGCAATCCTTGTATAAGAACCACACATTCGAGCTGGTGAAATTGCCTAAGGGCAAGCGCGCGCTAAAGAATCGATGGGTTTACCGCTTGAAGACTGAAGACAAAAGGTCACAACCACGTTATAAGGCTCGATTGGTTGTGAAATGGTTCAGTCAAAAGAAAGGTATTGACTTTGATGAAATTTTCTCCCCAATTGTTAAAATGTCTTCTATCATAGTTATGCTAGGATTAACAGCCAACATGGATCTCAAGATCGAACAACTTGATGTGAAGACAACTTTCCTTCGTGGTAACTTAGAGGAGGAGATATACATGGAGCAGGCTGAAGGGTTTCATTCGAGGTCGAAGCACATTGATGTGAGATATCACTGGATACGTGATGCGTTGGATCGGAAACGATTTCAACTTGAGAAGATCTATATTGACGACAACGGGTCAGATATGATGACAAAGACCTTACCCATGGAGAAGTTTGACTTCTATAGACAACAAGCGAGTATGATGATGGCCCTCACTGTTCGGGAGGGGGAGAATTGCTAGTGGAGAGAATTGATTTTGCTTTGCTTTGTGTTAGTGGGTTTCCCTCCCTGGGGCCCACACACATAACATTTTAATTGCAAAATGCAGAAGATGCAAAGTGACGCACTAAACCAAACATAATCTTGCATTTTCCTCTACGCCGTTGTACCAAATTGTGGAGAAATTCGTCATGTGGGACGAAACAAGTAGAGGCGACGAAGAAATCAAGGCGACGAAGGAAAAAAAACATCTTCTGTTTCCTATAAATAGGCATCAAAAGGCAGAAAATTAGTATCATATACCAAACACAAAAATAGCACCAGAAGAGTTAGAAAAAATATCTAGTTTATGATATTTAGGGATATCCAATTTTATTCCATTAGAGAAGAAAAATTAGTGAGAATTATCCTGATGATTGTAATCCTTTAGCACAGTATAGGAACGATATTTGTAATCCTTTTTTAGTAGATATTTTGATATCGTGACGATCTGCCGTACCTCACACTAATTTTTTCCAACGATACGAAATGAGGACAAACGTGTCGGGTTGGTCAATTGAGTCGGAATAGGTGATTCCGGATGAACCATATTCCACCCAAATCACTCTTTTTCATTCCTTGTCTCCACCTCATGAATCGACGATTCAACCGGAAAAAGGAATGAACTTTTTGCTCCAAGACTACTATACCCCTCTTTTTTTCAATTGTCTCCTCTGTTCGTCATGGACGTGCCCGACACCCACGGTTGCCATCATCATTGGAATTAAAAATTTATGTCGGGGTAAGAAGGAAGAAGATGGATGAACAGTATCCAATATTTGGAACTAAAAATTTATGTCGGGAGTAATTTTGATAATCTATATATATTTGTTTGATTTTTTACTCTTTGATTTTGGTAACCAAACACGCAGACGGAATAAGAATCGTACATTTCATTCGTATCTCATTCCTGTGACCCAAAAGCAGTCCAAGTCTAAACTCAGTTGCTTACATGCATTGTAATTGGGGCATAATCCAGTCTAAACTCGAACCCCTTTGAATACTAACCAAATGTATTTTATTTTAGAATTGCTCTTGTTCACAGGTGTTATATTCCCACATGAAGAGCGCGCCAAACATAGAATCATCCTTTTGGGTTAAACCGAGATCACATGATGGAGCAAGCATGAACGTTTTCATCGCTGAAGAGGGCGACGACATTATCATCAACAGTAGCATAAGCTTGGTCAGGATAGTAGCCATGGATAGACTCATTGAAGCCATGAGTATAGTAGTTGTAGGAGGATGCAAATGTGGACTCATCCAAGTACTGAGATGCATAGGGATAGTATTCACTGTCATATGGGTACGGCCAGAACTCCGCCTTCCTCCCTGTTCTCCTCACCACCTTCAGCACTTTCCTCTGGTCGATGTATCCTGTTACTGTCACCTTTTGATTCTCCATATCTATGTCTAGCTTATCGACTCCTGCAATATTGATCAACACTTCCACGTTGTGAGACTATCGGATCATCATGTATGCGTAAAATGAAGTCCAGGAATAAGAATGTACATACAGTTTTCTCATACTGACTGAGAGTCTGTTTTCATCAAGAATTAACCATATGAAAATGACATGAACATTGGCTAGAGTGTTAATTGTTGGTGGATTCGTTTTTCAACTAAACATTCAAGTTATCTATTTTGGTCATCATCTACTTGCAACTTTACAGATGGTCCTGCTTATCAAACTGCAGGCATTGGATGCTTCATGATGAGGATTCTCTAATGCATTTGCTCTTCGGAATCTGAAGACACAGAAAACTTTCTGATATGATATCATAGTAGTAATAACGGATTTGAGACCACTTGTTATTGTTTAAAAATATAAAGAACATGTGTTAAGAGGGGAAGTGAAAGAGTCGCGACAGGATATAACCTTTTTGGCCATATATGATCAAGCATACAACTTATCGAGAATATATCATCTCAAGAATCAAGATCATCTTGCCGTAAATGAATGAAGATTTTGCCCCGCATATTTTGTGAGACAGAGCCGACACATTACAGACTGTCGAACATCACAAGGAATCCACCGACCTCATGCTCGAGTGGTACCACCATTGCCAATGGTGAGGACTAATCCTAGATGATATTCGTATATATTCTCGATTATGATGGCAAAAGGAAAACAAAAGGCAGAGAATCTAGAAGAGTCATGCAGATAAAAGCTCATAAAAACGTCAGGATAAAGATCTCTACAAAGGGGTAGCATTTTGTTGGAGAATGTTCGAATTTTCTGATCCCTCGGATATGAGCTAAACTGGTTCATATTATGCCTTTAATCTGTGGGACAGTTTAAAGTGACGAATAAAACACACCCATGTATTGGAACAGAAGTTCTGAGCTCCTGCCTAGTTCACATATTAGAGAATCCGTTTTCCAGTAATGAATTTTGAACAGTTCTTATTGAACCTAAGTATTTCTCCTCGATATGAAAGAACTAGAAGAATTCAGAAATATGAATATCAAAGTCGGTGTCGCTAACATTCTTCATACAAAACAACTGAGATCGCAGCACTAAAGTAGGTAACAGGGTTTTACGCCACAAGAAGTTTCCTTCATTCATTGCTCAAAGAGTACTCCCGAATATATATGTGAACTAATGCACCAGCTTCTTATTTCTGATATATTATTGTTGCACGATAGTGGACAGATAGATTCAACCCAAATGATGGATGCAAGGAAAACAGTAGATAGAATTTTAATGACTCGTTTACAATCTATGATATGATTAACTAATCGGAATGACTAATGCCATGTAACCAACTCATACAGTTAACACTAGTAAAATAAGAATATGCACTATAGGAAATCACAACTTCACAAGCTAAATTCTTTACCCTCGAGTTTGGAGATAGCTCTTTGTATTCTTCCCACACATCCTTCACAATCCATGTGAACCAACAGCTCAACAATCTAGCTCGCCAAACACATAACAAATACTCATTAGGCGAAACACAACAGGAGTCAAGGATGAAGTAATATCGACTACTTTTCTCTATAAACCATTGAGTAGCATAAATGTTTCTTACAGATAATGATTCGGCAGAGATCTTTTTTTGCATCAGCGATGGCCAACACAACATGGTGACTAATGTAATGCTTATAGGTCTGTATAAGGCTAAGCTCTGTATATATAATGAAGGAGAAAAACTAGGTTGCGGACATCACAGGCGACTGGCGAGAAATGTGTAGACTTATATATACGAAATAAAAGCACCAGGCATCGCCCCAAAATAAAAGGACAGCTCATGATAATGCAATATGTGTAAGACATATGCAAAAAGAGAGAAATCCAAAAGTATGTAGGATCATTTTGTCAATGCGATGCATATCAAGTGTATGGTGAATTAGGATGTCCATCTTTTTCCTCTCCTTTGTGTTTGCTACAAGTCTAGAGAATACTGTCATAATCTATTGATTTCTTCAGAGCAAAACTATCAAGGAATCAACTCTACTAAAATTTCGAACAGATGATAATTAAAACCCGTTATAGATCTCAACAAAAATCCATGGCACTTTTCATGTTAAGAACAAAACCCAACTTGTAGAATTCCAATTCGACCAATATACCATGAAGGATAATGTGTGACACTCCTCTATGTTACAGAAGTGTATGGTGACATGGATTGTGAAGTAATCTTAACATCGAAGCAGAACGTATGGTGACCATGCACCTTTCGATACAGGACGAATAATACTCAGTCAGATCATGTTTCGAGATGATCGGATCGAGTGAGTTGGTTTCTTGAGCTATTTACTGTAAATGATAATGGAGTAATCTTCAATTTGACAAGGGTCATTTATCACAATATGAGATCACATAGTAGGACGATTTTTTTGAACTCGACACATCGTTATCAGAGAGCATTCTATACTTTATTCTATTCCTTGCAAGTACATTGGATTATCAAACCACCACCAGATATCGTCTCCAGTCCACAATATTCGTGCCGACGAAGTTGACACAGGCATCACCATCCAATATCGTCCCCAATACATAAATCATAAAACACTTTCTTATCAACTTCATTCGTCATTCCTGGAATCCTGGGCAAGGCATTTATCCAAAGTCTCCAAATTAACAATCTATGAAATAAAGAACCACGATTTTCTACATTAAGAATGCTAACAAGAAACAAAGAAGGCATAATATGCTAACGAAGAAAGAAACCAAGGGGTTTATATGCAAATTAAGAATCAGTGTAATTGCATTAAAGAATTTGCAAATTTATGAGCCAAGAAAGAGAAAGAGAAAGAGAAAGTAAGAAACTATGCATTGTGAATTTGCGAATTCAGGAATCATATCATTTACATGATATGTTAACCGATCAAGAGCGAAGGAAATAATGTGAACGACAATCTGTATATATATCAAAGCAGCTATACAAACATCATTCTAACAAGAAGGCGAACTCCAAGCTTTTCCCATCCCATATGATCATGTCGCCTCATTTCAGGCTTGAAGGTTACTCAATGAGGCCATTTCTTGATCCAGCCAGTCCATTTTGCTTATTCAAAATGAACCAGTTTTCATACCCACAGCCCGACACGTTGTCGAGGTTTAAGCTGCTAGGTGAAGGCGCAAGCATGAGTTCAATTCCCGATAGAAACACACATCCCTTACAATTGTGTGTCTACGAGCTAGTTGGAAGCAAATCCGTCTCCACACCCAAGGTAAGCAATCGGAGTTACTGTTGCCTATAATTTCGATTTCACACTTCTCTTTTTCTGGAAATTCCAGTTGAAATATAAAAGGTTGTTCGCAATTCAATAAAAATTGGGACGTATAGCATGCAGGAAATGAAGTTGAACTTCATCCTAAGGCAAGAAGAACATCCCCTTTGCCAAAACTGCAGAGGCAAAAAGGATGGCTGTTGATACAAAAGGCTCGTAAATGCGGAAAAGTTCATGACAAGGTATGCAATAGAATTAAGCATGTGAGTTGACGAATGCATAGAATTAAGCAAGTGAGTATATGTCACGAACTATCCTACAAACTAAAAAGTCAGTGCCAGCTTATGGGCTCTATCTGGAAGGGTGTTTTTGTCCACCAGTATTACACGGTCGCCAACAAAGAGTATCACTGAAGTTACAAGTATCCAACTTGTAATTCACCCAATGCACAACTAACATGAAAACAGTTCTATAGGCACATACAATCAGGTGTTCAGTTTAGATCCAAGAATGAGGTGGATGATTTTATCAACCACGGCCTCCTCCTAAAGCAGCCCCACAAGAGACGACAAGAAGTTCAACAGCAAGAGAGTGTAAGTGCAACACCTATAATGCTACACATGATCCCCTTACGGGAAAAAATGTGCAGCACGAATTAACTGTATCATTTTTATTTATTTTTTTGGATGTTTTCAGGTGTCAAATGATCCATCAGATAAGCGACGGGCAAAGAAATGGAAGTTTGTGGCTTCTAGCTATGACTCCAATGTCTTTGACGTAGAAATTTATGATTAATTCCCAAGTTTAATCTTCAATATGTCAGCTACATGTTATACAATGCTTTATGAGTGAATCATCAATTCTATTTGTATGTTCATTCTTCAATCCTTGAATATTATGGGAGAGTAATAGCATTATAAAATGTTCAAGGGAATGCCAGAGTAAACAATTGCTTAGTTTCTTTTTATGGTCCGAGAATGCAAACAAATGTAGAGAATGATAAAACCAGGTAAACCAAGCTGAAATAAATGACTAGACATTAGACAGTAGGTACTTACAAGAGGGAAACAAGGGGACCATTTTAGGTATGAGACAAAAGCTATGTTCAGCAGGGAGATTCCGTTGTATGCTCTTCAGATCATAATAGATGTGGTTCAGTTTCCCTAATGAGCATGTAACAATCAGATCTGGATGAACCAATGTTTTAACCTTCAGTCCATTTCTCATCAGCAAAAGAAGGCAATGTCTTAATCTCTATTGCTATTGCTGCTCTTGCATTATTATCTCTGAAGCTCTAACCTGCGAAATCAATTTTTGCAATGCATGGGAGCATAAGCGATGAAGTCCCATTATCCTATAGATGCTAAATCAAGTAAGATTAGGACGTGAGAAATCAGGTTTTGCTCAACTTAGACTGGTTTTATGTATATATATTACCAGAGCTGACAAAGCCGCAGAGACTATAATACCCTAACATGACCCATATTTAGAGCAAATAATCAATGAGACGTTTCACATCTCAAACTCATGACAAAGACACTTTCAGCACAAGCATCTAACCAGAATCTCCACAAAAAAGTAAATAACTTTTGCTAGCCTATATGTGTCCTCCAGGCTCCAACTAAAGCCTAAAGGGATAACTTTCCCTCGCCTCAAAGCTAATAAAGCAACGACTTCTACTGCAGCATTCACCAACTTATCAGATGGCAAATGCAATAAGCTTTCGATTTTGATAGGTCAAATGACAAAACAATTGCTTACAATTTTTGAGAACTGGTTGCTGATGTTGGTAATGGATTGTATCATAGCCTCAACTGCGTCTCTAGTGACTTGAAACCTCACCTCAATTTCTTCTGCAGCGGGCTTGGAGTTATAGAGCAGCTACAGTAACAAAACCAAATAAGTGAGGGCCCAGAACGTCAAGAATGAGGAGCATATTATGCATACCTTGAGGGTGATGATCGCTACTCGACTAGAAGAACCCGAGGTTTTCTCCCCCAATGCCCATGTCACAGATGTCAAATGAGGTACACTCTCCTATTTGACACAAGGAACAGCAAACAGAATACCCAAATCACTGCACAGATTATCCAATGCTTGACAAAATGGTATATCATTTGAAGTAAAAATCTACTTGAAGCACCAATAGGAATCCTACCTACAAACAAAACTTACCAGAGACTTCAGAGTGCCATGGCCATTTTGATTGGATAAGAGAAACAGGTGTGACATGTTTCTATCAGCAGTCGTTGGGGTAGAGAGTAAGGCATTGCTGCGCTGAGGTGCAGGACAGTCCTGCCATGACCAGGGGAACTTCGAGAGCCCGAAAGACGAGACGGGTGGTGGAGAAGATGATACACCCGTACTAGCTTGGTAAGGCAGTCCGCTTTTTGGCAATGGATGCTGAGAAGCCAAATACAAATGGCGTTAATTCAATATTGTTGGATCAGCCATAGTACGCATTGACAAACTTTAGTTGTGTGGTGAAGCTTGACAAAACCTCTTATATCAAAGACAACCAGATTGAACTAAATTCATTGGCAGAATACACCAAACATAACAAGACTAAATCAAATTCACTAGCACATATCATTGAATTCATAACAATACATCGAACCACACCAACACACACCAATATCCTACTCTACCACCACATTGCGCATTAGCAAACAGATCACAATCACCATAAAGAACGAAACACGATACTCCGACAGATCCCAATCCAATCATCCCTCGCACACTATCATCAACATCAAACCACAACGAAAACCACATCGACCTATCGAAACTCACCCGATCCCTCGACACCTCCTCCTTCCACAGACCCCACCTCTCCTCCAACAACCCTACCAACAGTTCCCTCGCCTCTCCATCCACACTCCCACACATCTCCATCACTTCATCTCTACTCCAACTCTCCCTCCTCATACACTTCCTCATCACCACACGAACCGCCGCCACAACCTGCACATCATCACAACAACAAATTCAACATCAAAATTCATATTTCAAAATCAGCATATTCCAAAATCAGAATTCATCGGGAGCCTTGAAATGATTTTAAAACACCCAAAAACGAAGTATAACGCTAAAGACACCATAAAACAACCGGACCGGATCGACGTCGGGGAGGGAAGGGAGGCGGAGGAGGGATCGGACAGCGGACTTGTCGGAGACGGAGAGGCCGGAATCGCGAGTTGACCAGAGGATCGAGAGGAGATCGGCGAGGGATTCCAGTGAATCGACTGAGGAGAGCTTAGTAAGGTGAGCCGATTCCGGAGACTCCATTGGCGGTGGGTGATGATCGGGGGAGGCGGGGAAGGTGAGGGTTAAAATTAATGAGTCGATTGAATTTTTGTTAGAGCATAATTAGCATTCGGTTGTTTGTGAGAATCTGTAAAAACAAAAACAAAAAAAATAAAATAATGCATAGTTTTAAGAGATTATAATTTTTAAGAGTTTTTATAAAATGAGTATTTTCAATTCAAGTCTAGATTATGTATTGTACTGTAATCTTAAAAAATAAAATAAGAACTTTTATCTTTATTTATTATTGTTCTTTCTATTTCAAAAAAGCTTTATCACTTTTATCAAATCTTGATGTCTTCGTACTCATATATGCAACCTGGGCCTACTTTATGGTATCAGAACCATGAAGTTTTCTTTTGTAAGAGAAGATGAGTTTATCCCAACTTATTGATTTATAAAATTTGTTTGGTGTCAATTTACTTTTAAACTAGGAGTTGGTCAGTCTTGTTTAACCATGTTGATCAGCCTTGTTAATTGTTGGTCAGCCATAAAAGGTGGTCCCAGCAGGTGATCCCATGGGAGGTAGTCCCTGTTGGTTTAAATGTAAATTAATTCATAAACATGTTTAAATAACATTAATAAGATGAGTATAGTCTTTAAATTTTTTTCCAAAGACAAAACTTTAAGGTCTTTATACCACCACAGTATCAACCCAGCATCCCATGACGATTCAACTAATGTTAGTGAAATTTCTATTCTCAATTTAGATCGTTTTTTACATATTTGAAAAATACCCGTAGTACCTTTCGAAGAAATTTATAAAATCGACACTTTCAATTTTAAACTATTATATTATATTAAAACTCATGAAAAAAGTATTCCAATTGAAAATGATTTTCATAGGATTCATGTACTCAATTCTGATATGGTTAAATCTTATTAAAATATTGGATATAATTATCTATATTACGGTTGTCTTCAAGTTAGCATAAAGCCATTAACTAAATGAGGATTAAATCGACCTATTTCAGTGACATTAAGAGATGGTACTATGTATAAATATAACGAACCTCAAATACCTTTAGTCCAATCTAATATCTACAATAACCCAATGTTTTTTAATTGTTATCCCGATTTTATGGTAGATTTGTATGATTGTACAATTCTCAATACCTTAGTTCTGATATTCATACTAAAAATACGAATGCAAATGTAAAGCGTAGAGAATTTCTAGTTACTTATAGATTAACTTTTAAAGTCTTAAACACAACTAATACTAAATCACTTATTAAGTGAACCAAGTCATACAATATTATTAGAAACAAATCCTGATAATGAAATCTTAACACCTAAGTTACTCAAATGGAATGAAATTGAAATATCGGATCAATAAAAAGTTTATCAAAAACACCCTCCTCCTGAAATTAAACCTGATTCTGAAATTACTTAAATTATGGAGCATCCATATGGATCAACTACTATACGTTTTAATTCCAACAAAGAAACACGAATAGAATTATCTCGATCTTCTTCCAGTAGAACCTCAACATCAATTAAGCCACCAATGTTTTCTTCTCAATTTGAATCATTAAGATATTCTAGTTGTACAATACAAGATAAGCTTAAATGCATTAACTTTAATACTCCAATACCTCAACCAATTTATGAACCCACTTCTTTGACCTTTCTCCAACACGATCAGACATGTTAGGTACAGAATATAATCAATTAAATGTTATTACTCTAGATAAAATTAATGACACTAATTTTGTCATTAATAAAAACTATTTACGTACTGACTTTGATTCTCTTGAGAATCAATAGACGTGAATGGTATTTTAAACGTTTCAAAGAAGAAACAATATATATATACGAAATATTTGGTATTCAGAATTGAATAAACTTAAAGCTAATATTCTTTTCTTTTATTGGTTATCAAGTTATCTTTATATTAAGGACATGTATCAACCAATGACGAATTATTTATGGCATTTTTTTATTTTTTGTTGGGTATTTGTTAGGGTCTTTGGTGATCGGTGATTTGGATTCTGCTTGCTGTGTCCAATCGTCTATGGGTAACTGATTTGACTAGTCTAAAAGCTAGTCATTTTATAAGTTTTTCCTTTTCTTGAATGAACCTTCCTGCGATGATTGGGGCAAATCTCATTTCATATGTAATATGTTAGTCAGATGCCAAATTTGCTTGCCCATGATTATGTTATATGGAAGTGCAGCATTCTTTTTAGAGCTGGCAAGTTGAACCCTCAAGGCATGATGCAGCTGATCTCCAACATAGTTAAAGATGAAGCATGTCTTATGAGAGCCATCCCACCAACTGCTGAAAATCGATCTCTGCAACTAGAGTGACAAACTCCTGATGCTATTTTTTCTAGTGATACACCTGGGATTCCAGGAGATGCACTTTGGTTCTGACGACAAACTTGTTGACAATCGTTATTTTCTGTATAATGCGTTTGTTTTGTTCATTCTCTATGAATTTTGGTAGCATGCTACTATAGCTGGATATTTGCTCCTGTGTGAGTACCTGGGCTTTATGTGGAATTTCTGTACATCCGAGCACTGTATAGGCTATTTTGGAACACCATAGGCCGCACCCTACAGATTTCATACAGCTTTGGTACCTTCGGATAGCCTGGGTAATGCGCCTCTGGGATCTCCTAAAAACCCCTATAATGTGGTCAAGGGAGGAGGATAGTAGAGCAGGCTTTGCTGAAAACTAAAGCAATTTTTTCACCTTACCCGCAAAACTGCTTGTTGTCCCAGTGTTCTACTTTCCACAGCCAATTTATGTTTCTTGTACTTATTTTCCTACTCCCTCCGTATCAAAATATAAGCAACGATTTAATCCAACATACGGATTTATATGTGTTGAATTTATATAAATTTGATGAAGAAAAAAAATATCTTTTTTATGATAGTGCAGTTTACTGTAACAGTTGTGAGGGAAGATAATAGGTATACTGTAACAGTGTGTGATTATTTTGATGTTTTTTTTATGTTGTATATATTTTAGAACAGATCAAATAGACAAATGTTATATATATTAAAAAACGAAGAGAGTAAAAGATATTCTGAGGTTGAATTGTGTGTGAGTCGATTCATTTAGAAAAGAGGCGTGCGTTATTTGCTTTTGGACCACAAAATTGTTTCGTGCTAATCGTGTTTTTACTTGTTACTCGCCTATTTTGTAGGACGCTGTCTTTTTGACATGAGAACGTGTATTTACCCATTGTTGCCTTACCTAGCAGTAGTTCTGGCTTCTGCCAGAAGTTAAAAGATTTATTTAACTGCCTTCCTTTTGCCGTATTTCGAGGTGCTGTTTTATGTCAACTAATTACTAGTAGTAGAATAATATTACTAGAGTCCAGAAATTCATAACAAAACATCTCTGCCAATATTGTCTGATCCATAAACCACACTCTCCTCTTGAGTCCAGAAATTCATACGAGGAGTCCTAGAATAGTTTAAAATATGTTAAACCATCCACACTATGATAACAATAAAAATATTAAATATCAGCGAGAAGTTGTATCGTCGAATTCAGCAACACAAATACTATGCCATGATTTATAACCGAAACCAAAACTCCACACATATACCTCTTCGAAGGAAAAACAATTGCACGAGTTAGAATCTTACATGCATGCAAGTACACAACCAAAATATGCTCCTTCTAAGAATTATCCTTTTCACACCCATAAAAACCAAAACTTCATTGGAGCACGACATGCTGGGCAAACATTCGACTGACTCGGCCAATTTCATGATGCAAGAAGCATAGTGGAAGACATGCTTGCATGTTAACAATTTGAGCATCCATCGCTTATCATCCGCGAGACAAATGGCGCAATCTGTGTTAAATGGCCTCGGGTCCTCAACAAACTTCTTTTTCCGATTGAAGTTGAGCTCTATCCCTTCTTGTGGAAACCTATTTACCCTCCCTGACACCGACCATGTCTGGCAGCACCATTTCATGCTCTCAGGATGTGTTTCGCAACAAATGTCTATCCGGGCACCAAATCCCCTATCGTCAGCACCTAGCTTCGTAGTAATGAAGAGTGAAAACATATTCGCCATTTTGGAGGGAATCCATGGAGTCAAGTGAGTTAATGTCAACATCAGGTCGAACATGTCCACAGGCAACTTCGCCAATGCTATCCATTTCAGCTAGAAGATGAAGGTCCTATTGAACTCCAGATAGACTCGGGGTAAAAGAACCAGAATAACAGATACACCTAGTCGGATGGAATCTGATTCGGGTGGGCCGTTACTGCCGAAACTCGTTCCCAGCAGCCATTAGGTACCTCCTCCAGCAGAGTTTTGACCAACCCTCTTGAATTTGAAGTTGCTGTTTTCCCGGAAAATTAATGAATCAAAGTAAATAGTTTCACTCATAATATAACTTTGTGAATCTTTCAATCTAGAAAGTACAAGATATAGCTCGACTATATGATTAAACTACAAGATACGAGATTCTAAGAGAGCGGATCATTGAAATTTGAATGAATAGATAAATCTGGATATATTTGGGTGGTTTTGGGGGGGGGGGGTAAGAACGGTGGGGGAGGTAAGAGAAAAAACCACATAAATACACTACACGTAAGAAAATATATCATATTGGAATAATTTTTTCTTAAACTTTTTTAACTTTTCACTCCATTTTTTTCACAAATCCCTCACCTTCGAATGTCAAAAATCTCACATACACAACACATTTATTGTAATCCTTTTCCTTCCCTTCCTTTCTCACCTATTTTAATCTTACAAACATAGCCTATGTGTTTCAGTTTGGAACTCCCAATCACTTGTCAAGTCCTGCAGCCGGATGATTTGATGATAACGATTTCACATGGCATAACACGCTACAATCACTTAAATGGACGAAGTCGAAGGTCAACCAAATCCAAAAAAGATATCTAAAAACCCAATCCCTATGTATAAATATTCTTTGTTAAGTATCCTAGAAGTTGCCTACCCACCTCGCAACCTTTTCATTTTTTCCTGCCAAAATTCAGACTCATACAAAAAACTCTTCCCAATCAATCCGTTGAAAACAAACATTTATTCGTATAATCTGTTGAATATTCCAAAACTTGTTCCATTTCATTAAGTTTCATATGGTCAAACATAGACTATGAAGAAAATGGACACACTAGTGGCTATTTAATCAAAGGGTCGTCGGTCCATTATACATCCTTGTACACATTGCTTAGTAGAATTCTCATTCTTGTTGAAAGATGAAGATGATGGCAATGGATACAAGGAGGAGGAGAAGATCTAGTATGGCCGCAGCGGCGACGGGTGTGGTGATGGTGCTGGTGGTTCTGATGAATGGTGCCGCGGTGTGTGAGGGTGGCGCGACGAGCAAGTTTGTGAGGAAACTTGAGGAGTCTGAAGACATGCCTCTTGATTCTGATACGTTTTATGTGCCTCCTGCTAGGAATGCTCCTCAACAGGTGTGGATGCTGCTCTGCAGATGAGAACTGTTC
>JAOVYX010022478.1:0-14576 GCA_035668315.1 Drosera spatulata
CTTCAAAGGCAACGCAAGAGGATTCCTTCAAATGTGATGCCAGGACCAAAAGCCAAACCAAGTCCCCATTCTTCAACTTCCTCTCCTCTCTCAATCTTCTTCTTCATCTCCTGTCTCATATTCTCCATCACATAAAAGATAGTATTGCTGCTCACATTCCCATAGTCCATCAGCGCCCTGTGACTGCACTCCAGCTTTTCGGCTCTCAACCCAAGAGTCGTCTCGAGGCCGTTCAGGATCGCTGGTCCTCCTGGATGGACGGCCCAGAACAGATCATTGTAGTCCTTTAAGACAGATCCTTTGGCCTTGGACATGAGCTTCTTGCAGAACTCTTCGATGTTGTCCTCGATCTTTTGAGGAAGGTCACGTCCCAGTTTGAAGTTTATGCCTTCTTCTGTTAGGCAGCCGTTGATCACACTGTGTGTTCCTGGCAGGAATTGTTGGACTGCGAAGTTCAGCTCCATGAATGGAGTCTCTTTGCCTGCACTTTGTCGGAATAAGTTACACAGATTGCAAGGAGAAGACTGTGTAAGGTCTATTTTAGGTTTTAAGGACTTCCAAGTTAAACTCATGGCATAACATGCCTTTCTTATTCAAGGCAAATCTAAGATATCCATCGGATGCTAGTATAAACATCGAAGCAAGGACTGCCTCATAGACCTTATATATCACTTAGGTGACAAATGAGCCATCAATAAAATAAATAAAAAAGATTGTTGTATCCATCAAGATTTGAACACTGATGATTAAGTTAGATTTTTGAATATTGAAGTCAAGTAGCTTGCGGTGAAAAGCTTTGATGTGCATTTGGAGAGCAGGTGAGTGGCCATGGTACCCCTGAATTGAAAAAGGAGTCACCAAGGGTAAAATGTGTCTGCACTTAATTATCCCCCCCAAAAAAAAAAAAAAAAGAAAAGAAAAGAAGAGTTGGCACTTGCTATAGCTTAAACAGGTATAATTTGGTCTTCGGCCATTTTAGCAGAACTAGAACCCTAGCGTCTATGTTTACCTGGAATCGGATCAGCTCCGATGACTACTGCAGCAGCTCCATCGCCAAAGAGTGCAGCGCCAACCAGATCATATGGCCGTGCCTTGTTAGGTGGACGAAACCCAAGTATGGTAGTCTCAGAAGTTGCTACAAGAACCCGACTGCCAGGGTTGTTCTCCGCTATGTCCTTGGCCACTCTAAGCCCAGTAACTCCACCATAACATCCCAGGAAATACAGCATTGCGCGCCCAACATCACTTCTTAGGCCAAGCTGTGTAGCAAGATGTAAGTCTCCGCCTGGTAGTCTAATCTCGCTGGACGAAACATAAACCAAGTGGGTGATGTCACTTGCAGGCCTTCCCCATTCTTTGATGCAAGCAAGGCTGGCTTCAGTTGCCATCTCTAGTACTGCTGGGTGAGCTATCTCGAACCTTTGCTTGATCGTAGGCGATCCCTCTGTTGCTAACTCTGGGTAGTTGTCCAAAATCTCTCTTGACATGACTGTATATCTTGTCTTGACAGTAGTGGTTTTGCCTAGCACAAGATAAAAATGTGACATAAGGCGCATAATATCTTAACATAAAACATCGTGAATAAAATCAGAGTTCTCGGCAATGTATATAAGAAAGCTTTATATCAAACTTACACAAGCGCTCCAACTTCTCCTTAATGGCCAAATCATGGCAATTGGTGTCGCGGATGTAGCCTTCGACCAAGCTCTCCTGCGAAAGAAGCTGTTTAGGGAATGCCTTGCCCATTGCGAGCACAGTCGCCCTTCCTGGAATGGGACTCCGCTTAGCTGGAACGGTATTGCCACTGAGCTTAGACATTGCCAGAGGCGGAGATGTAAACTTCTGTTTTATGTGCAAAGGCTTAGAGTTTGAGCAGGATGGTGTCTATAAATGGGAGGGTCAGCTACATCTTTGGAGAGAGGTTGGTTTACAGTGAGAGTAGCATGAATTAGTATGTTATTTGCATTGTTTAAAGTAAGTTTGGTAAACAAATTTGGTTTGGAGAGGATTAAACTGGGGACTCAAATTGTTGAACAATATAAAAGTGGAAAGGATCTTTCAGTTCTTTTATGTCTCAAGGCCTCCTGGTTAACAATCATCTCCCTTCTTCTAGCTCGTCCGCCAACATCAGCTTCAGGGTCTTTGTAAGACATATTAATGATGTAACTATTATCACATAATAGCAAATCCTGAATCGTTCTTTCATGAAATTCATTGCAGAGTCTTAAGTTGATATTATATGAGATAAATGCGAGAGCAGAGTATCAAAGTAGCTATACGTCCCCTCACATGTGGCATTATTTTGAGCCTGTAATTATCACTTTAAATGAGTTGACGATTGATCCAACACATATGATTTATTATCTGACATCATATTTCTATATGAGATACATTTTTAAAATCAATTGATAATAAAAAAAAAGTATCTCATGAAATATATACATTAGTTTTTGATCTTCACGAACTCGAATGTGGATTCCTATACAGTATCAAAACTAAAGATAACCAAGACACGTGTATTCAAGCATACACAACTCATATCATCCTTTTGTCAATTCGAAGCTTGTTTTCGTTTGCTCAAGTTCTCAAGTTTGTACTACCTTATTAAATGATTAATTTCCCCCCTTTTTTTCTCCATCCAATTGGCCCAACAACTCCACCAATCACGATTAACCAACACTCACAATTTCCACGTCACACACCCACTTTCCCACTCCATTTCCCCAATCCCCACACAACAGGAGAACCCAAACCCATCTCACCTCCGACCCGACCCGCGATGTCGTCCTCATCGGATCCACCCATCACCACCACAACCATCCTCTCCCAGCACGTGATCGTGATGCGACACGGTCACCGACTCGACAACTTCGACGCCACCTGGACCGCCGTTGCTGCCCGGCCGTGGGACCCGCCGCTGTACGCCGACGGATTCGCGAAAGCCTCCGACGTCGGAGATCGGATCCGGCGACTGAATCTCCCGATTCATCGGGTCTTCGTGTCGCCGTTTCTGCGGTGCGTGCAGACGGCGGCGCGTGTGGTGGAGGCGCTTTGTGGAGGGGATGGTGACGGGGAAGGGCTCGATCCGTCGAAGGTGAAGGTGAGATTTGTCGCGATGACTCGATCTATTTTGTACTTAGAAATAGTATTAGTTAGTTATGGTTGAGAAAGTATGGATTGGATATTACTCCGTCCGTCCACATATTTTGCAGCATAAAAGTCTGAATATGTATTAGATTATGTAATTACACAACCATAACCATTGATATTTCATGATAAATTTATCAAAAACGATGTTTGATCATCGTTGTACATTTATCAAATTTTGCATCGATACGTTTGTAAAGTCAAAATGTTATAAAATAAATGGGACGGAAGGAGTACATCCCAAACCTAGTTTGACGGGATTGCGTGAGTAGTTGTTGTTGAGTTTGTAGTTACATGATAGTGTTGTTTAAGCCCTCGTATTGTGATGGTTCAGCAGTGCGATTGTCTTTTTTATTTTTATTTTTTCTGTTTAGGTTATGTGATTCAGAGTTTGTCTTCTATAGCAAAGTGTATTGTCTTAATGGGAAGTATGCATGACGGGTCATTTAACTATCTGTCAACTAACGCAAGAGTTATTACAAGGTTGTCTCTCACTCAAAGTCACCTTGACTAAGAATGTCGCACCACTACTGAGGTTGACAGGTATGACGCCAAGTTGACAACTGGTCTGTTTAACTTAGGGCATGGTTGATCTATGGATTGAGCACCTTTTGTGAAGAATTTGGTCATAAGTCCAAATCTCGACATGAATATTTCCCGGTTTGTGAGACAAGGTTGTGTAAATTCTCCTCTTTCGTAGTCTACTTTGAACGGAAATCTATTGGGTATGTGTAAGCGGAGTTAATTGTGGTTGATCAACATGTTATCCATAATTAAAGCCCGAGGAGAGTTCTCATGTAAGGGAGCACGAAAGCACGCTTATGAACAAACCGTGTTTCTAGGGCTCTTGTCACGCTATCAATGATTTGATAGAGTTGTTTCTCAACAAAAACCATCAGTTCAATGATAATCATCAAAATGTTATTGAGGTTCATCTGGAGAAAACTGTTGTTATTGCATGGACTGTTCATGTTAGCATAGAAATCACATGGGTGGTTGATGATTAAGTCACTGGGATTCTACAGCTTAAGCTACTTTTCTCCTAATCCAATGCTGCACTCATGTTGCTCCACCCCACTTCTATTGCTACCCATCAAAAATACTAAGTACTAGTTTATAATTAAGTGTCCAGAAATTTTTCCCGAATTTGTTCTTCCCTGCAATGCAAACACATTTTTTTGTCTGACAAAAGGACTTCCACATCTAACCAAAGTGGTCTTTTACTTCCTTATTTGACCTGCCCCGCAGGTAGCCATCGAGTATGGATTGTGTGAGATGTTAAACAATGATGCAATACGGTCTAATGTAGCTCCTAAAGATGGGAGATTTGATTTCAACATCCCAGAACTTGAAGCTATGCTACCTGCTGGGACGGTTGATCACTCCGGCACACGGGTCTATAAGGAGGTGCGTGTGCATACTCTTATCTATGAGTACGTGACTAATAAACAGACTTTCGATTTAGGCATTAGACACACACTGATACCAGTTGCTGTTCTATGGAATCCAAGTTACCTAGGTGGGGAGAATCTGACTATGATGCAACGAGCAGATATAAGAGGATTATCCAAGCGCTGGCAGATAAATATCCGTCTGAGAACCTGCTGCTTGTCACACACGGTCAGCTTCATTTTTCTGGCCGGCCTTGTATCTCTTGCTCAATAAACCAACATGAGTCTCAAACCAGAAACCATGCCGAACGGGCACAACACATTTTGTATGTGTCTTATTTTTCTCCTCATTCAGGGCGGGGTTGCAACTTTTTCTTCATGGTTGAAGGGCATACGTGGTTACGATGTGCACTACTGTGGTTATGCGCATGCAAAGAGACACATCTATCTGGGAGATAACAGCTCGCATGCTTCAGGAATCTTTGAGTTGCTCACCATAGTCCCCGATGAAAACAGTATCACTTTAATTTGAAACATCTCCAGTGCCCGACGTGGTATGACTTTCTACATTTGAATCTGAACTTGAGTAATTCTGGACTGATCCAGTTGTACTTCTGCCATCCAATCTGAACGTCAAACAGTGATCTTCTTGCTACATAAACCTTGTCGGATCGTTGGCGTTGTAGCACCAAGTGATTTGATCACTGGTCTTGCATCTTATCTGCCTTTCCTGTTAGTTGAGAGTGTCGGTGGGTTATTTAGGCGCTTCACTTATGTGCTGTAAAAAATCATTTGAGCTTGATTTTCAGATGGTAACAGTGCCAATCTCATTACAGATTCTGATAACTCAAATACAGAGTCTTTCATGCATCTCTAAAAATTCGCGCATGTTTCATCGTACATTACAAACAGTAAAACAGTATGCGATCAGCCAATATAGTCAGCAAAGCTGCATTGTCAGCAGTTTGAGCCTTCACCACTTTGATGGGCTTGGGAGCGGCTCAACTTGATCAAATACATCGGCAGGTAAGTCATCAAAAAAGCTATCTGCTGTCATCGTCTTCTCGCTTTCGAACTTGAATTGAAAAAACGACAGGTCCTCTCCTGGAATCTCCATCAACCCACATGGGTCCATTTGTCCGATCACATCCACGAAGCCAGAATCAATGCTCTCCGAGGGTGGCGGCTCCTGCATCGCGATGCACTGTGCGATCTCCAATGTCGTGGGCTGTGGAAAGGAGGGAAAATGCCACTGCGGCGGCTCATTGTATGAGATCTTCCCAATAGGGTTCAATTGAGAGCTTACAGGATTTGTCATGAAATCAAGACATATAGGGTTTGCAAAACCAGCCATATATGTGGTATTCGGGGCCCCAACATACTCGAAGGAAGACGATTGATCTGGATATGTCTTGAAGGATGGTTCTCCCTCCAACATACAAGCAGCCGTGCTGTTGATAGCCTATAAATGTTTGCGGAAAAAATAACACAGGAAGGACATTCAATTTAGATGACGATGCAACATTCGCCAAATAATCGAAATAAATAATCAGCGTCGTCATTGCCATGTTTTCAATCAAGTCTGTTTCACTGCAACTAGAATCAATGACTCTGGTGCATCATATCCTGTAATGAGCCCTAGAGGCTGATCGTGAAAGCAAACAACATAACAGAGAAGAAGCAGATAATGTGACCTCTTTCGAAGCAGTAACATCCTTTCTTGGTCTCTGTGGTCTAGTCCACGATGAAGCAGCAGCAGCACCAGCAGCAGCATGAGACTGCAGGATCCTAGCAAGCCTCTTCTGCCTGCTACTCCAAAAGTTCTTTACATCATTATCCGTCCTACCAGGCAAATGCCTCGCGATCATCGCCCACTTGTTGCCAAATTTCGCCTGCAGCTCTATCACCGTGTTCTCCTCCTCGGTTGAAAACTTGCACCCACTTCCATATAACAACAAACACCACTTAAACCCCCAACATCAATCATCAAACGGTGCAAACAAACACCACTTAAACCACATAAAAGGCACGATACTACTAAAGAAAAAGTTCATACTTCTTCAAATTGGGTCGGAGCTTATTGACCCAGCGAAGGCGACAGGACTTTCCCGTGCGCTGCAAAAGACCCTTGGATCGAATGGAGCTCCAGTCGCGAGGACCGTACTTCTCGACGTGGTTCAACAGGACTTGGTCCTCCTCTGCCTTCCATGGCCCTTTCCTTATTTCCAACATTTGCTGATCTTCTTCGTATTCCTGTTCCATTTCTTGGTACATTCTCTTCTTCCTCTTCTCCATTGCCATCTTCACATCACTCTGAATTTTTTTCCCTGTCGTGTCTTTTTGGTCTTGTAAGAAAAAATGTTTGTTGCATTTTTGTTTGAGTGTGGCAGAGTGGCGGTTATAAAACGGTTACTGCCCACTATCCCCTCATGCTCCTATTTTTTCTCTCTTCAGAGTAATTTCAAACACATTGGCCCTCTTCGACCAACAAAAAATAAGACACCTCACTTTCAAGAAAATAAATTTTAGACATCTTTTTCACGTTAGCACATAATCTGTATCCCTACATGATACATAAATTTTGACGGATCTTTGGATTGGAAAAATAAAATGATTTCTTGGTCTTTTTACATCACATCTAGTTTCATAGAAGTACTTACCCCCTTCATCTCAAATTAATTGAAACGTTTCCACTCGATACGAAAATTTATGCCTGTGTTGAAATTGTGTGGATTTTGTTAAAAAATGAATATTTTTTTTTATGATAATGAGGTTTAGTGTATCAGTTGTCAGATGAGTTAATAAGCGTACTGTAATAGATGAGATTGATTTGATATTTTTTTTATATTAAAAGATTACCAACAATGAAAATGTTCCACTGAAACTAACAAAAAAATTTAATTAATTTAGGACGGAGGGAGTATTACACTAAATATTATGTTATGTACTTCTGCACATCATCTGGGTACAATGACAGCGCGAAACATAACGAAAACATCTGATGTTAATTTTTGTATAGTTTACCCTGATTATATATGCAACTTATACGAAGACTCGCACATCAACAGTGCCATACAATAAAATGCGTGAATATTTTTTTCTGTTTCAATTGAATGAGGATCAATCTCGGATTCGAACTGAGAAAAATCAACGTAGAACTCTTCCGATATATTTTTCCTCCTCTTTGACCGACTCCGCTTCCTTTGCCGTCAGTGAAGCAGCCACGATCCGAAACCCTAGTCTAACGGTAACTGACTTGATTCACTCCATCTTCTTCCCCTCATTCTATTTGGTTTTTCCTCTAAATTCTCATTTTGAATTTACCGGTCACCTGTGCTTGTTGCGATTGTAACGTATACGGCACTAATTTGTGTTCTTGTCTATGTGCTGTGTATAAGGATTTGATTTATGAGAGTTTTAAAAAGATCTGAAAATATGATATGACGTATCTTGATGTCATGGAGGATATTATATAAAAGACATTGACAATGTTGTATGTACTTATGGAAGTCGTCTCGCGTTAATGTGATGAAGTTATGATTTCTTGTTTTGTATGATGAATTTGTATCAGGTAATACAGAGTTACCATCAATGTTCTTTCAATCTGGTGCTACATTGCTCGTCACTTGAGTTTCATCAGCAAATACTGTTGGGTTTTGTATGTGTCATTGGATCCGAGGGTACTTTTCTCTACCTTAACAGGCACATTGAGCTCCTCAATCTGCATAAATTACGGTTTCACTGGTGGTTCATTTCTGTTCAACTCAATCCATGAGTTGACTGTGGAGATTCTGTCGAAATTCATGACTGGTGGTGTTTGGTCATAGTGTCGCTTATTTATCATAGTCATCTCTTCAATATGCAGGTCAATTACCGAAATCTAATATCAATCAACCCAAGAAGCGAGAATGACATAGTTACATAAGCTTCTGCGCGACTATGTGACTTCAAAGCACCTCAAAGAGCTAGCAGTTTCAGAATCGATCTCGCTTGTGATGAAAGCTGTCTTATGTACCTTTGCAGGCGAGTGACAGATTTTGTAAGTGAAAATCCTTGTCAAGTATGAGAAAACATGGTGTAGGAGAAGATCTGCAGCCTGCTCTTAGCAGGTGGAACCGAAAGTTATACGGGAGGTCCCGCTTATGTATAACTGTGTGTTGCTGCAGCGCAATAACGGTAGAGCCGAGAACCTGAGTTTGAGTAAGTGTGGAATCTCAATTCTCAAGTCCTTCTATTGATGTACTGATTTGAACTAATTCGGTATACACCTTGATTTCCCAGCCCTGTTTGAACTGCCAAATTTGCACGCAGGGCTGGCTTATAGTGGTGTTCCTAAAGCTTGGGAATCTACGACGGCTACCTCTGAATCCATGTCGGTTTGCCACGAAGGTAATGTTCTTGGTAAATCTGACTTGCAAGCCTCTTCTTTATACTCTATCTAGATGTAATAAAACATTGTGTTACCAATGTGCAAACATAAACTCATAATCTAAACAGAAATCTTTTCTTTTCCCTTTCTTTCAAGCTGGGAAAAACAGGAGAGAACAAGAACACATGAAGAAACCACTACATTTGATGATCCTCTTTTTGACAATTCAAGGGCACATTCCATTTTTCTTTCAAACCTTGCCTTGTGCACCTTTTCAAAAGCAAACGAAGAAACCAAGAAATCTTATGGTACTCCTTAATAATTTAACCAAAGCACGGAAAAAGAAAGCATATTGTTTCATGGGAATGCAGACAGAGACCAAGTAAAGTTGATATTGAAAAAAAAAAAATATAGTGCTAAATAGTATGCTAATCATTTGCAGCACTAACTCCATTGTTATCATGGGATTGGAGAAGAAGATGCGCATCACATTCCCCCACTTCAATAGCAAAAGTTGGTTTTCATAGTCAACAACAAAAAACACATCAAGCCACTAACATTTGTCGTGAATATTTTTTACTATGGAACTCGTTCGAACTTGATCATGATCTAACAGACAAAAGTCATCAAGTGTAGGACGGATTGATGCTTGATGTTGTAAAAAGCATTTTTTATTACTCAAGCAGTCCATGATAGAATATTGATGAAACAGTTTACACGGTTGATTAAGCATAAGTTATGCTTAGACATACAAGTAACAAGTTTGTTACATGCATACCTAAGTTCAGTCTTATTCATTTAAATACTCGCAACTTTGACTTTAATTTGGACAAAGATCTCAAAAAATTGTAAAGATTACTTACCTTGTGATATTAGATACTTCATCCGTCCCATATTTATTGAAATATTTTGGTCTCAAAAATTTATGCAGTGTTGAATTTATGTGAATTTTGATGAAAAAAGAATATTTTTTTTGTTATAGGGGGATTCATTGTATCATTTATGAAAAAAGATAATAGATGTATTGTAACAGATGAAATTAACTTTAATTAAAATAAGACAAAAAAAAATATATAATAACAATGTCATTATATTGAAATAGAAAGAAATTCATTCTTGGTTGACTTAATTTCAAGTTTTATGAATTCAATTCGATTCGAATGTCGATCGAATGAAACGCTCGGAGACCCGGACAGAGACCCATACGTAGTGCGAATCCAGAACGATCCGAATCTCGGACCCAAACGGCTACCATCTGCAATGACCACAGTCATGTCTCCACCCTGTGCACTATTATTCGAGATCGAGAGAGAGAGAGAGAGAGAGTAGCACAGAGCAGTGAAAACAGCATTGTGTCTGTCTGTGAATCTCATTTGTGCTTGAAAAACCGTGCCCAATAAAGCACCAACAAACACACAAGGGGCCCCCATTTTCTGTACATTGCCCATTTTGCCCATTGTCCCCAACACATTCATCTACCATGAAATACCACCAATCAAGTTTAATGGTATCATGGGCAGTACAAAAAATGAGAGTGAAAACATGAAAAGCAAAAGCTTTGAGGAGGAGGTGTAGTGTAGTCACTGTTGGGTTAGGGTCACTGCAAAACAAAACCCCACCTCAAATTTCTCAGCTTTTGCTCTTTTTTGGCCCCCTCCCCTTTTTCTTTTTTCTTTTGATTTGGTCTGATTTTTGCTGGCATTTTGTTCCCATAATTTCATTGGGTGTTGGTGTTTTTGAGAGAAGTGATGAGAAAGGACAAAAAGGGTGGAGCTTGATTGTGCCCAACTCATCAAGTTCTAGCCTTTATTTGCCTGTGTAGCTCTCACACAAGATTCAAGGTGTTCTTGTTCTGAGGGCTGTGAAGTTGGATACTTGAAGCCCTAGATTGATTCATGTTCGGTTGATTGATTTGTACGGACAAGGAGGGCTTTTCCTGGTTCAGCATTGTGGATTTGTATGATTTCCTATCTTTTTCTAGTTTTGGGTCTCATTTTCCTAATTTTTGATTCTATTGTTGTGTAGATTGATGTTTTTGTTTATGTTTTTTCGCTTTCTTGGTTAGTGGTTTTGTTCTGTGTATGATTGAGATGGAATCATGCTAGTGACATGTGATACAAATCGTTGGGTCATTTTGGTCTTTTGCTTTTCACATTTTGTACTTGATTGTGTATGAAGTTAAGTACCTGATGAGTTGCTTGAGTCGCTGGATGTTCTACAATGTTGAGCATTTGAGTAGATTGTTGTCCTGTAGAATTGCGACCTTGTACAGGTCTAGTCTTAAGCGGTCGGCTTATGTGTGCTTGTATGCTCGAAATCATTGTTTCGCCCTTTGATTGTCCATTGAAGTTCAATACTGTGCCGTGTCTTATTTCCAGAGGTGTTTTTTTATTTTTTCTTTTGATAATCCTATTCGGTCACATTGCTCTTTTGGAGAGTTAGTTTTCTGATTCGCGGTTGATTTCTGAAGAAAGAATGGTACAGATATTTAGTTTCTACATTTAACTGAAATGAATATTTTCTTTCTTTGCATGATTGTCCATGAAGTCATCTGTGGGATTACATGAACGGTGACTAGAAATGGAGAGGAATCCTGAGTTGAAGGTGCTCCGTCGACAGCTTTCTTCTGCAAGTCGCTTATCTGGTCCTAAGAACAGCAATATGAGTGGGCAATTAGACAACTCTGAAGTATGGTCGTCTCAGCATTTGGAGATTCATGCACCAATGATGGTGTTGAGAGGGAAACAGTTCTTGGAAGAACAAGATGACTTGATGATTGATGTCGTCACCTCGAAGGCCAGCAGCGATTCCTTCGATGAAGGCAGCTCGGGTTCCTTGAATTCCTTCTCAGGTGCCAGTCACCCTCCAGAACCGGTCGATACAGACTTGATGAAGCCTGTTTATATGCCCATTGGTCAAAGCAAACCAGATTCCGGCTGTTCGGCGGACAGCTTATCTGGGAAAGGTCCATTTCGTGACGATCTCTCGGTGCGGACATTGGGTAAGAAACCAAGCCCTGTTGCCCTTTCTCCTACTGAAAGCATGGCTGAAGAAATAAATGATGTGGTAGCATTAGTGTCTTCTCCATTTCTAGTCCCTCGCACATTGCAGAAATCCGAAACTCCTGTTCTTTCTCAAGAGGAGAAGGAATGTGTCTGGGATGCGTCGTTGCCACCAAGTGGCAATGTCAGTCCACTCAGCAGCATAGACACTGTCAGTGTAGTTGGAACAATGAGCATTGTCAATAGCTGCACAAGCACATATCGTAGCGACTGTATGACTAGCGATGGCATGCTAAGTGTTGAAAGGAATTGCGAGAGTACGAAGTGCAGCGTTCTAGGAGATTCCCTTGAGAGTACAAAAACCAGCATGAGTCAAGCCAGCGGGAGCAGTGGAATCAGTGATGACAGTAACTGGAGTAATCTCACAGGAAGTGCTAATAAACCACACAAAGGAAATGACCCAAGATGGAAGGCTATTCTGGCTATCAGAGCTCGCGATGGTATCTTGGGTCTGAACCATTTTCGTCTGCTTCAACGACTTGGTTGTGGTGACATTGGCAGTGTGTATCTATCCGAGCTGAGTGGCACCCGTTGTTACTTCGCTATGAAAGTTATGGACAAGGCGTCTCTTGCTGCTAGAAAGAAGATGAATAGAGCTCAGACTGAAAGGGAGATACTGCAGCTGCTTGACCATCCATTCTTACCTACATTATACACTCATTTTGAGACCGACAGGTTCTCGTGCTTGGTCATGGAATATTGCCCAGGAGGCGATTTACACACATTGAGGCAACGTCAGCCTGGGAAACACTTCTCTGAGTATGCGGCAAGGTGCGTGGTTCTTGATCACTTGTACTGTATTACTTGTTAATTTTAATTTTCTGCTATAAGCAACTGAATTAACTGGAGTAAGACTCGTAGTTTTAATTTTTCTGTTCCCACTTCCTATTTTTCAAACAGGTTCTATGCAGCAGAAGTGCTTCTAGGACTCGAATATCTTCACATGCTCGGAGTCATCTACCGAGACCTTAAACCAGAAAATGTCCTAGTCCGAGATGATGGCCATATTATGCTCTCAGATTTCGACCTTTCCCTCAGATGTACCTTTTCGCCGACCTTAATCAAATCCTCATCTGATATTGGCTCTTCTGGTTCATTCTGTGTTCAACCAGCGTGCACTGAGCCCTCATCAGTCTGTATCCAACCAGCGTGTTTCCTCCCGAATATGTTTCCCAAGAAGAGCAAGAAAAAGATGAGACAACCCAGAGCAGGGCTGGTGCCATCATCTGGTCCTTTGCCCGAGCTCGTGGCGGAGCCCACTCAAGCGAGGTCCATGTCCTTTGTCGGAACCCACGAGTACCTAGCTCCAGAGATCATCAAAGGCGAAGGTCATGGAAGTGCAGTTGATTGGTGGACCTTTGGTATCTTCCTACATGAGCTGCTCTACGGGCGAACTCCATTCAAAGGGTCAGGTAACCGTGCCACGCTCTTCAACGTGGTTGGCCAACAACTCAAGTTCCCCGAGTCACCTGCAACGAGCTATGCTAGTCGTGATCTGATCCGAGGATTGTTGATGAAGGAGCCTCAAAACCGGCTTGGGGTGAAAAGAGGAGCAACCGAGATCAAGCAGCATCCTTTCTTCGAAGGTGTCAACTGGGCACTTATACGCTGTAGTACGCCACCGGAGGTGCCTAGACCGGTGGAGATGGAGCTGCCAGGCAGGTTACGTGTCGTCGATGTCACAGGAGTCGGAAGTACCAGTAAAAGGACCGTTGGTTCGGATGTGAAACCGGCGGGTAAATATTTAGATTTTGAGTTCTTTTAGATGAGTTTGGTGTGTGAGCAATGGCGTTTTGCATATGTATTTCTTTTTGCATGCGAGGGAGTTCTCTCATGTTCTTGAGAAGCTATGGTGAACCTATTCTTCCATGAATCCTTCATTCAGCTGTTATTTAGATAGATTTAGTTGTTAGGGTTGAGACATGGTAAGTTACAGTGTATCTATCCCTTTTTGTTGTCGATGTGATTTACGCTGTAATCTGCCTTACTGGAGCTCTTTCGTTCTGTAAAACTCCCCTGCTGATCTTATGCAACCTTATCATCGTCAAATTCCCAAGCACCAATCTGGAGACTAGCGAATTACAACCCTCTCCATGGTTACCGAGCTGGTCACAGATCCTCATTTGCATTAATAGTCATGCTTGAATGAGATACAGAAATAAATAACGTCTCGAGTAATTACATCAGCACAAACTCAGAAAGAGCTTCTCACCGTCCCTTACTCTTTCAGCAAGTTGAAAACAAGACTTCAACTCATGCTGACAGACAGTCTTGGCAAACTGGAATAACAGACCGGGAAAACAACCCCGGATGCAAAATGCACATTATTTAGAACATCAAAAAATGGTACAAGGGAATTTTCACAGATCTTCCTAGGTCAACAAGAAGTACAAATCCTTTTCTCACACCCCGGACATCTCAATCCGGTATCCATGCTCCGATGAGGGAGGAGGTCACATGATACAAAAATGCAACGACCACAAAAATAAAGAACTTCTGTTAGGGAGCAATGATTCAGTGAGGGAGCGGAGCATGCTGATCAAGCTTGAATGAATACACAACATGCATTGGCACAAGAATTGTTCAACGCTTGACCCATTGGAAGCT
>JAOVYX010022479.1:0-14572 GCA_035668315.1 Drosera spatulata
AATCTATATAACATATGTATTTGGTGATTCAAACAGGTTTCATGCATCATTCAAACATCACACACATTCTGGTTTTTAGTTATAAGTCAAAATCTCATGATCTAAGCAACCTAAATGCATCAACACATCCCTAATCCACAAATTACTCACACATAATCATCAAATAATATAAGAAAGCCATTAAATAAAAACTCAATAACATTCTGGTCATGTACAGAACAGGAAACAAAAGCTATACAGAGCTTAAAGGCGTCCCAATGCGTATCCAAGGCGTATGGTGAGAGCACGGGATGAAGATGCGATGATTCCTCTTCTAAAAACCCTTCTTTGCGTCGCTTTTCTTTTCCTTCCTCTTCTCTGTCGCCTCCTTGTGTTTCTCTACCGAAAACTTCCTTATTTCAACCCTAGGGAGGGTTTATATAGGCCTGAGAACAAAATAGAGTTGATCGGACGGACCAAAATGAAAATCTATAGCACTATTCACTGTAAGTCGTCGCGCCTGTGCCGTACTATTCACTGTTGCGCCCGTGACATGAATAGTCGCGGCCGCGACGCACTGTTCGTCGCATTGTTCACTGTTCACTATTCACTGTTTTCCTAAAACTAAAATTAAAAATAGCAAACGACGTCCAAAAATTCCCAAAACTTATACACAGTATCTAAACACTTAAATCTAACTAATCGTGATAAAATTTTGCTGAAAAGACTCTCGAAGCACGTGAAACGATGACGAAACGTGAAATGCGACTGTTCGAGTTCTTGGATTTCCATTCTCTTCATTCTTCTTCATTTTTTCTTCAAATTCCATGCCAATCTGCCATAACATATCAACACACAGCAGTACCAATATTCCAAGGCAAAACGACACTAAAAATGCAATTTAGATAATGTAAAGGGAATACAAACAAACGTTTAGAACGATGAAATGATGTGTGATTTCATACACATCAGTTCCGAAGGCGATCGTTGCTTTGGATGAGGTTCGATTGAGTTGGGGTGAGAGGATGAAGAGGGAGACTGAGTGTGGTATAGAGGCTTTTTTGAGGAACTCAAAAATAGGGGATTTGCTTCATCTTTTCAGAGTGATGGGAGACGTTCCTTCGTCATGTAGTTACTGGTTCTTTTGTACAGAAGGAGGAGGATAGGGGCAATAGAGATTCTAGTGATTTTTGACTTTTCGATGTGAATTGCAGGGATGAGGATATTGTTATTTTATTGGATGAGGTAGCTAACTCGTCGATACTGGAATAATTCTTTGATTGGGTATGTATTGGAGGAGCATATTCCCTTCTCAATTATGTAGGCTTATGTTGATCGCAATTGGAAAAGCATTGTCTGTCCAGAAAACCATCTTCATGTGAAAAGTTATTTTGTCTTCTGGTTTATAGATCATGATGATCGACAAAAGATCATGGGTGAGAGTCAGTTTCTCAATAGATAGCTGCTTGTTTGTAGAGAATGGCCACCTCAATTTGTGTTTGATAAAGATGCTTGATGTGTGTGTAAACACGTATCGTTTTCTTACTCATTATTGTTTGTTTGTATCGATTTTATGGTTAGTTTAAGTCATTTTAGTTCCTTTTATTATTTAGAGCATCGATACTGCCGAATCTTGTGTTTTCTTTATAGATGTGAAGAATTCGAAGTATTTTTTGGATGATGAGCTGCTTGTGAAGTATTTCATAGTTGTTTTTTGGGGTTGTATGATAAATTCAAATGAAGTGGGGTGTGTTTCAAGTGTATTTGGAGCTAAAATGTCAAAGGAAGATGAAAAGCTGAAGAGCACGGCTGTGCATGGGCCGTGTAATATGGAGTTTCAGATATTGCTGAACACAGCCAACAAAGGGCGTGCATAAAAGACGCATGGCCATTCTTGGTGGCATGGGGCGTGTCTGCCTAGCACGGGTTGTGCATGGTTGTCGATCTACTTTATCTATCTTCGCTATTTTAGAAAAAATTTATTATTTTAGCTTCCCTTATATATATCCACGACCTATTTTAAGCGAATTATCATTCTTTTCATCAGTTTCATATTAGAGAAGAGCCGTCGTCACGTTTCGAGACAAGTCTCTTCTATCCGAATCTTCGATAGGACTACCAAGGACATGAGATAAAATTAGAGAGACACCGGAGGAAGGAGAATTGCGAAACTGATTTCACAATGAAAATGAAGTATTGCTATATTCAATCTAATTATCCCTTTCAATACAAATCCAATATTTATACTCCTAGACACAACCCAACATAAGAGACACAACAAGTCACAATTGTCCAGAAAAGATACAACCCCATATAATTTCCCAAAGTAACTAATTGATTTGGAAAACTACTAAATTTTAATTAACCACTAATTATTTATGCTGCATCATCCTACCCCGAATAGGAAGAACTCGCCTTCGAGTTTGGAAGAACTTCTTAAATGGCACTTTGAGGTAAGGTGTCAAGTGCTTCACGTTGAAAATATCAGAAATCCGAAGATGGCGTGACAACTCTATTTTGTAAGCGTTGTTATTCAGCCTCTTCAAGACCTTGCACGGACCAATTTTTCGAGCGTGAAGTTTTTGATATTGCCCAACCGGAACTCAATCCTTTGTTAAGAAGACCCATACGAGTTCTCCTTCTTCAAACACAACGTTTCTCTGATGCTTGTCTACCAAGGCCTTGTATTTGGCATTAGCAGTTTCAATCTGATGCTTTTACCAATTCATGAACTCGCATAAGCTCCTTGACCCGATCAGTTGCTTTTGCATCAAAACGTCCTTGTTGAGAAATCGAAGCTAAATCCAAGACACTGTTAGGATTTTTGCCATACACCGCTTGGAATGGACTCATACGGATAGTCCGATTAGTAGAACGGTTGAATGCGAATTCTGCTTGCGACAACATCACATCCCACTACTTTAGCTTATCTCCTGTCAAACATCGTAGCATGTTTCCCAAGCTTCAGTTGAGGACCTCTGTTTGGCCATCAGTTTGAGGGTGATAAGCCGAGCTAAAACATGAGTCTGTTCCCTACTGTCTTCAAAGACTCTTCCAAAAGCTGTACATAAACTTCACGTCACGATCAGAAGTAATTGTCTTTGGTATTCCATGCAATCGTACAGTTTCCTTGAAGAACAATGCAGCAATCCGAGATGTGTCCATTGTTTTGCGACAGGCAAAGAAATGTGCCATTTTCGAGAAACGGTCGACCACAACCAGAACAGAATCCATTCCATGCTGGGTACGCGTCAACCCCAGGATGAAGTCCATACTAACATCTTCCCAAGGTGACGTGGGGACTGGAAGTGGAGTATAAAGCCCTGCGTTGGTTGATCCCCCTTTAGCTCTCTGACATACATGGCACCTCTCAACAAACCTGGAAATGTCTCGCTTTAATTTGGGCCAGTAGTAATCACTGTGAATCAACTCGTAAGTTTTGTCCCGGCCGAAGTGTCCCTTATTATGAAGCTCTTTAATGATCTTTTCCGTTAGAGAACATTGGGGAATACATAGTTGCACGCCACGGAATAAATACCCATCCTGCATCCGAAAATCAAGGCGCTGACTAGCACACACCTCTTGCACAACCTTGGAGAAGTCCCGGTCAGAATCATAAAGTTTTTTGAATGTCTCAAACCTCAACACCTTAGTCTGCATGATCTTTAATAGATGTGCTCGTCGGCTTAATGCATCGGCAACTGGATTCATGGCTCCCGATTTATGTTTAAGAACAAAGTGATACTCCTGTTAGAAGTTTGCCTATCTCACATGACGCATACTGAGCTTCTCTTGGCTGTGTAAATACTTAATGGCTTCATTATCCGAGAACAAAACAAACTCTAGGTGGAGCAAATATTGTCGCCAATGCCTTAATGCTCGAACAACCGCATATAATTCTGCATCATATGTCGAATATCTAACCTGAGCTCCTGTGAGTTTTTTTTGCTATGATAAGAACTTTGGAATGACTTTCAAATACTCAAAAACACATGAAGAGGCCAAAAGCACCATATAACAACCACAAATAACCTGAAAAGGCAAGAATATATCAAAAGAGCCTAGAAATGATCTTAACGCACATAAAAACACATGAAAAGACTAAAAACACCATAAAATAGGCTTAAATAACTTGAAAACGCAATAATCTATCAAAAGAGGCATGAAATGAGGTTAAAACACTCCAAAACACTTGAAAAGACTAAAAACACCATAAAAACAACTCTAATCTCTTCAAAACACACAAAAACAAATGAAAAGTGGTAAAAACACCATAAAACAACCTCAAATAACGTGATAACGTAAGAAACAATGAAAAGAGCTTTGAAATGACCTTAAAACATCAAAAACTCATGCGAAAGACTAAAAACAACATATAACAACCTAAAATAACTTGAAAATGCAAGAAACAATGAAAACAGCCATGAAATGATCTTAAAACACTAAAAAACACTTTAAAAGGGTAGAAACACCATAAGAAACTCAAATCTTTTCAAAAAAAAACAAAAACGAATGAAAAGTGATAAAAACATCATAAAACAACTTAAATCTCTTAAAAACACACAAAAACGAAAAAAAATGATTAAGAAAAAACCATAAACTGATCTCAAATAACCTGAAAACGCAAAAAAAAAAAACTACGAAAAGAACCTTAAAATGTGCTTAAACCACTGTAAAACACTTGAAAAGGCTAAAAACACAATAAAAACAACTCACATCTCTTCAAAACACAGAAAAACAAATGAAAAATGCTTAAAATAGCCTCAAATAGCTTGAAAAAGCAAGAATCTATCGAAAAAGCCTTGAAATGACGTTAAAACACTCAAAAACACATGATAAGGCTAAAAACACCATAAAACAACCTCAAATAACTTCAAATGCAAGAAACTATGAAAAGAACCTTGATATGACCTTAAAACACTCAAGACCACATGAAAAGACTAAAAACACCATAAAACAACCTCAAATAACTTGAAAACGCAAGAAACAATGAAAAGTGCCCTGAAATGACTTTAAAACAATCAAAAACAAATGTAAAGGCTTAAAACACCACAAAAACAACACAAATCTCTTCAACACACACAAAAACGATTGAAAAGTTGTAAAAACACCCTAAAAGAACCTCTTAAACACAAGAATAACCTTAAATAACTTGAAAACATGAAAACACAATAAAATAACCTTAAATAACATGAAAAGGCAAAAAACACAATAAAATAACCTTAAATAACTTGAAAACACAAGAATCTATCAAAGGAGCCTTGAAATGACCTTAGAACCCATAAAAACACATGAAAAGGCTAAAAACATCATAAAACAGGATTCAATAACTTGAAAATGTAAGATCTATAAAAAGAGCCTTGAAATGAGCTTAAAACACTCTTAAACACTTGAAAAGGCTAAAAACATCATAAAAACAACTCAAATCTATTCAAAACACACAAAAATGAATGAAAAGTGGTAAAAACACCATAAAACAAACTCAAATAACTAGAAAACACAAGAAACAATGAAAAGAGCCTTGAAATATACTTAAAACACTCAAAAACACATGAAAATGCTAAAAACACCATATAACAACCTCAAATAACTTGAAAATACAAGAAACAACAAAAGCAACCATAAAAAGATCTTAAAACACTCAAAAACATGTGAAAAGGATAAAAACAGCAATAAAAACCTAAAATGCCTTCAAAACACACAAAAACGAAGGAAAAATGATAAAAACACTATAAAATAACCTCCAATAACTTGAAAATGCAAGAATCGATCAAAAGAGTCATGAAATGAACTTAAACACTTAAAAACAAATGAAAAGGCTAAAAACACCCAAAAAACAACTCAAATAACTTGAAAACGCAAGAAACAATCAAAACAGCCTTGAACTGACCTTAAAACACCTGAAAATGCTAAAAACACCATAAAACACACTTGAAATGAGCTCTTAAGCTCATTTGAAGGTGTTTTTAAAAGTTTCTTGGGTTTTCAAGTTATTTGAGGCTGTATATGGTGGTTTTACCACTTTTCATTCCTTTTTGTGTGTTTTGAAGAGATTTAAGTTGTTTTTATCATTTTTTTTTTTTGCTTTTTGAAGTGTTTTTGAGTGTTCTAAGCTCATTTCAAGGGTCTCTTCATAGTTACTTGTGTTTTCAAGTTATTTGAGTTGTTTTTATGGTGTTTTTGGCCTTTTCAAGTGGTTTTGAGTGTTTCAAGGACGTCGTTTCAAGCCTCTTTTGATAGATTCTTACGTTTTTAAGCTATCTGAGGCTGTTTCATAGTGTTTTTATCACTTTTTATTCTCTTTTTTTTTTGTGATTTTAAAAGATTTGAGTTGTTTTTATCTTATTTTTAGCCTTTTCTAGTGTTTTTGAGTGTTTTAAACTCATTCCAAGGTTCTGCTTATAGTCTAATGTGTTTTCAAGTTATTTTGAGGTTGTTTTATGGTATTTTTACCTTTTCATGTGTTTGTGAGTTTTTCAAGGCCCTTTTCGTGGTTTCTTGCGTTTTCAAGTAGTGTGAGGTTGTTTTATGGTGTTTTTAACATTTTCATGTGTTTTTGAGTGTTTTAAGCTCATTTCAAGGCTCTTTTCAAAGTTTCTTGCCTTTTCATGTTATTTGAGGCCGTTTTATGGTGTTTTTACCAGTTTTTATTCATTTTTGTGTGTTTTGAAAAGATCTGAGTTGTTTTTATGGTGTTTTTAGCCTTTGGAAATGTTTTTCAGAGTTTTAAGCTCATTTCAAGGCTTTTTTCATAGTTTTTTCTGTTTTTAAGTTATTTGAGTTATTTTTATAGTGTTTCTAGCCTTTTCAAGTGGTTTTGAGTGTTTTAAACTCATTTGAAGGCTCTCTTGGTAGATTCTTGTGTTTTCAAGCTAT
This sequence comes from Drosera spatulata, assembly GCA_035668315.1. Taxonomy (NCBI): domain Eukaryota; kingdom Viridiplantae; phylum Streptophyta; class Magnoliopsida; order Caryophyllales; family Droseraceae; genus Drosera; species Drosera spatulata. The sequence goes on from JAOVYX010022479.1 coordinate 6,856, forward strand.
TTGAGGTTGTTTCAAGGTGTTTACCACATCTCATTCGTTTTTGTGTGTTTTGAAGAGATTTGAGTTGTTTTTATGGTGTTTTTAATCCTTGGAAGTGTTTTTCAGTGTTTTAAGCTCATTTCATGGCTCTTTTCACAATTGCTTGTATTTTCAAGTTATTTGAGGTTATTTTATACTATTTTTAACACTTTTAATTCGTTTTTATATGTTTTGTAGAGATTTGAAATGTTTTTATTGTGTTTTTAACCTTTTCAAGTTTTTAGGTTTTTCATGTGTTGGTGTTTTAAAGTTATTCCAAAGCTATTTTCGTTGTTTCTTGTGTTTTCAAGTTATTTGTGGTTGTTTTGCGGTGATTTTATCCTTTTCATGTGGTTTTGAGTGTTTTAAACTCATTTCAAGGCTCTTTTCACATTATCTTGCGTTTTCAAGTTAGCTGAGGTTGTTTTACAGTGTTTTTACCACTTTTTATTCGTTTTGTGTGTGTTGATGAAATTTGAGCTATTTTTATGGTGTTTTAAGCCTTTTACATGTGTTTTTGAGTGTTTTAAAGTCATTTCAACATTTTTTTGATAGATTCTTGCGTTTTCAAGTTATTTGAGGTTGTTTTATAGTGTTTTTAGCCTTTTCATGTGTTTTAAGGTCATTTCAAGGTTGTTTTCTTTGTTTCTTGCTTTTTCAAGTTATTTGAGTTGTGTTTATGGTGTTTTTAGCCTTTTCATATGTTTTTGACTGTTTTTAGCCTTTTCAAGTTACTTGAGGCTGTTTTATACTGTTTTTAGCACATTTTAGTCGTTTTTGTGTTTTTTGAAAAGATTTGAGTTATTTTTCTTGTGTTTTTAGTCCCTTCTTGTGTTTTTGAATGTTTTAAGGCAATTTCAAGGTTTTAATGATAGATTCTTGCTTTTTCCAAGTTATTTAAGAATGTTTTATAGTTTTTTTTTACCATTCTTCATTCGTTTTTGTGTGTTTTAAAGAGATTTGAGGTGATTTTATGGTGTTTTTTTCCTTTTCATGTGTTTTTGAGTGTTTTAAGCTCATTTTAAGGCTAGTGTAATAGGTTCTTGCGTTTTCAAGTTATTTTCGGTTGTTAAATCGTGTTTTAAACACTTTTTAGTCATTTTTGAGTGGTTTGAAGAGATTTATGTTGTTTTTATCATGTTCTTTTTGCTTTTTCAAGTGTTTCAGCTCATTTAAAGGCTGTTTTCGTTATTCTTGCGTTTTCAAGTTATTTGAGGTTGTTTTATGGTGCTTTTAGCCTTTTCATGTGTTTCTGAGTGTTTTAAGGTCATTTCAAGACTCTTTAGATAGATGCATGTGTTTTTAGGTTTGATGAGTTGTTTTACAGTCTAGTTACTACTTTTCATTCGTTTTTGTGTGTTTGAAGAGATTTGAGTTATTTTTATCATGTTTTTAGCCTTTTCAAGTGTTTTAGAGTGTTTTAAGCTCATTTCAAGGCTCTTTTCATTATTACTTGTGTTTTCAAGTAATTTCAAGTTGTTTTATGGTGTTTTTATCACTTATCATCCGTTTTTGTGTGTTATGAAAAGGTTTGAGTTGTTTTTATGGTGTTTTTAATCTTTTAAAGTTATATAATCCCGTTTTATGGTGTTTTTTACTGTTTTAAGGTCATTTCAAGTCTCTTTTGATAGATTCTTGCGTTTTCAAGTTATTTGAGGTTATTTTACGGTGTTTTTGGCCTTTTCATGTGTTTTTGAGTTTTTTCAAAGTCATTTCAGGGTCCTTTTCGTAGTTTCTTGCGTTTTCAAGTTATTTGAGGTTATTTTGTGGTGTTTTTAGCACTTTCATATTGTTTTGAGTGTTTTAAGGTCATTTGAAGGGTGTTTTGATAGATTTTTGCTTTTTCAATTTAGTTGAGGTTCTTTTTGGGTGTTCTTACTATTTTTCATTCGTTTTTGTGTATGTTTAAGAGATTTGAGTTGTTTTTATGATGTTTAAAGCCTTTACATGTGTTTTTGATAGTTTTAAAGTCATTTCAAGGTTCTTTTCGTAGTTTGTTGCTTTTTCAAGTTATTTGAGGTTATTTTGTGGTGTTTTTAACCTTTTCATGTGGTGTTGAGTGTTTTAAGCTCATTTCCAGGCTCTTTTTGTAGTTTCTTGCGTTTTCGAGTTATTTGAGATTGTTTTGTGGTGTTTTTTGCCTTTTAATGTGGTATTTTGAGTGTTTTAAGGTCATTTCAAGGCTCTTTTGATAGATTCTTGCATTTTCAAGTTATTTGAGGTTGTTTTGTGGTGTTTTTACCACTTTTCGTTCGTTTTTGTGTGTTTTGAAGAGATTTGAGTGGTTTTTATGGTGTTTTTGAGTGTTTTAAGCTCATTTCAAGGCTCTTTTCATAGTTTCTTGCGTTTTCAAGTTATTTGAGTTGTTTTTACGCTGTTTTTAGCCTTTTCAAGTGCTTTTGAGTGTTTTAAGCTTATTTCAAAGCTCTTTTCATAGTTTCTTGTATTTTCAAATGTTTTTGAACACATTTCAAGGCTCTTTTCACAGTTTCTTGCGTTTTCAAGTTATTTGAGGTTGTTTTATGGTGTTTTTAGCCTTTTATGTGTTTTTGAGTGTTTTAAGGTCATTTCAAAGCAGTTTTCTTTGTTTTTTGTGTTTTCAAGTTATTTAAGTTGTTTTTATGGTGTTTTTAGCCTTTCCATGTGTTTTTGAGTTTTTTAAGTTCATTGCATGGCTCTTTTGATCTATTCTTGCAGTTTCAAGTTATTTGAGGTTGTTTTATGGTGTTTTTATCACTTTTCATTCGTTTTTGTGTGATCTGAAGAGATTTGAGGTTTTTATGGTGTTTTTCTCATTTTGAATTATTTTTGAGTATTTTAAGGTCATTTCATGATTGTTTTCGTTGTTTCTTACATTTTCAAGTTATTTGAGGGAGTTATATTGTGTATTTAGCCTTTTCATGTGTTTTAGAGTGTTTTAAGGTCATTTGAAGGATCTTTTGATAAATTATTGCATTTTCAAGTTATTTCAGGTTATTTTATGGTGTTTTTGGCCTTTTCACGTATTTTTCAGTGTTTTAAGATCATTTCAGGGCTCTTTTCATTGTTTATCACGTTTTCAAGTTAATTGAGGTTTTTTAATGGTGTTTTCACCGGTTTTCATTCGTTTTTGTGTGTTTTGAATAGATTTGAGTTCTTTTTATTGGGTTTTTAGTTTTTTCAAGTGTTTTTGAGTGTTTTAAGCTCATTTCAAGGCTCTTTTGATATATTCGTGCGTTTTCAAGTTTTTTAAGCTAGATTTATGGTAATTTTAGCCTTTCATGTGTTGTTAATTGTTTTAAGGTCATTTGAAGGCTCTTTTTATATATTCTTGCATTTTAACTTATTTGAGGTTATTTTACGGTGTCTTTGGCCTTTTCATGTGTTTTTTGGTGTTTTAAAGTCATTTCTAGGCTATTTTCGTAGTTTCTTGTATTTTGAAGTTATTTGAGGTTGTTTTATGGTGTTTTTAGCATTTTCATGTGTTTTTGTATGTTTTAAGGTTATTTCAAGGCTGTTTTAAGTGTTTCTTTTGTTTTCAAGTTATTTGAGTTGTTTTAATGGTGTTTTTAGCCTTTACATATGGTTTTGGGTGATTTATGGTCATTTCAAGGCTCTTTGATGGATTCTTTGATTTTCAAGTTATTTGAGGTTGTATTATCGTGTTTTTACGACTTTTCATTCGTTTTTTGTGCATTTTGAAGAGATTTGAGTTGTTTTTATGTTGTTTTTAGGCTTTTGATGTGTTTTTGAATGTTTTAAGCTCATTTCAAGGGTCTTTCATAGTTTCTTGTGTTTTCAAGTTATTTGAGTTGTTTTTATGGTGTTTTTAGCCTTTTCAATTGTTTTTCAGTGTTTTAAGCTCATTTTAATGCTCTTTTTAGTTTCTAGCGTTTTCCAGTTATATGAGGTTGTTTTATGGTGTTTTTATCCTTTTCATGTGTTTTTGAGTGTTTTAAGGTCATTTAAAGGCTGTCTTCGTTGTTTCTTGCGTTTTCATGTTATTTAACAATATGGTGTTTTTAGCCGTTTAATGTGTTTTCGAATGTTTTAAGGTCATTTCAAGGCTCTTTTCGTTGTTTCTTGCGTTTTCAAGTTATTTCAGGTTGTTTTATGGTGTGTTTATCACTTTTTATTCTATTTTGTGTGATTAGAGTTGTTTTTATGGTGTCTTTAGTCTTTTCAAGTGTTTCAGAGTGTTTTAAGCTCATTTGAAGGCTCTTATGGTAGATTCTTACGTTTTCAAGTTTTTTAGCCTATTTTATGATGTTTTTAGCCTTTTCATGTATTATATGTCCTTTAAGGTTATTTCCAGGCTCTTTTGATAGATTCTTACGTTTTCAAGTTATTTGAGGTTATTTTATGGTATTTTTGGCTTTTTCATGTGTTTTTGAGTGTTTTAAAGTGATTTCAAGGTTCTTTTCATTGTTTCTTGCGTTTTCAAGTTATTTGAGGACGTTTTGTGGTGTTTTTAACCCTTTCATTTGGTTTTGAGAGTATTAAGGTTATTTCAACGTTGTTTTGATATATTCTTGCGTTTTCGATTTAGTTGAGGATCTTTTAGGGTGTTTTTACTACTTTTCATACGTTTTTGTGTATGTTGAAGAGATTTGAGTTGTTTTTATAGTGTTTTAATCCTATACATGTGTTTTTTAGTGTTTTTAGCCTTTTCATGTGGTTTTTTGAGTGTTTTAAGCCCATTTTATGGCTTTTTTCATTGTTTCTTGCGTCTTTAAGTTATGTTTGGTTGTTTTGTGGTGTTTTTAGCCTTTTAATGTGGTTTTTTGAGTGTTTTAAGGTCATTTCAAGACTCTTTCGATAGATTCTTACGTTTTCAAGTTATTTGAGATTGTTTTATGGTGTTTTTACCACTTTTCAATCTTTTTTGTGTGTTTTGAAGAGATTTTAGTTGTTTTTATGGTGTTTTTACCCTTTTGAAGTGTTTTTGAGTGTTTTAAACTCGTTTCAAGGGCCTTTTCATAGTGTATTGCGTTTTCAACTTATTTGAGTTGTTTTTATGGTGTTTTTCTCCTTTCATGTGTTTTAAGCTCATTTCAAGGCTCTTTTTGCAGTTTCTAGCATTTTCAAGTTATTTGAGATTGTTTTATGGTGTTTTTAGCCTTTTTATGTGTTTTTGAGTGTTTTAAGGTCATTTCAAGGCTATTTTTGTTGTTTCTTCCGTTTTGAAGTAATTTGAGTTTTGTTTATAATGTTTTTAGCCTTTTCATGTGTTTTGGGTGTTTTAAGTTCATTTCATGGCTCTGTAGGTCAATTCTTGCATTTTCAAGTGATTTGAGGTTGTTTTATGGTGTTGTAATCACTTTTCCTTCGTTGTTGTGTGTTTTAAAGAGATTTGAGGCTTTTATGGTGTTTTTTGCCTTTTCAAGTGTTTTTAGATCATTTCATGGTTGTTTTTATTGTTTCTTGCGTTTTCAAGTTATTTGATGTTGTTATATGGAGTTTTTAGCCTTTTCATGCGTTTTTGAGTGTTTAAGGTCGTTTAAAAGCTCTTTTCGTTATTTCTTGCATTTTCATGTTATTTGAGGTGGTTTTATGTTGTTTTTATCGCTTTTCAATCGTTTTTGTGTGTTTTGAAGATATTTGAGTTGTTTTTAAGGTATTTTTAGCCTTTTTAAGTGTTTTAGTGTGTTCTAAGCTTATGTCAAGGCTCTTTGGATAGATTCTTGCTTTTTCAAGTTAATTAAGCCTTTTTTATGGTGTTTTTATCCTTTTCCTGTAAATTTAAGTGTTTTAACATTCAAGAATCTTTTTGTAGATTCTTGCATTTTCAAGTAATTTGAGGTTATTTTATAGTGTTTTGGCCTTTTCATGTCTTTTTGAGTGTTTCAAAGTCATTTCAAGACTCTTTTCATAGTTTCTTGCGTTTTCTTGTTATTTGAGGTTCATTTATGGTGTTTTTAACATTTTCATGTGTTTTTGTGTGTTTTAAGATTATTTTAAGGCTGTTTCCGTTGTTTCTTTTGTTTGCAAGTTATTTGAGTTGTTTTAAGGTGTTTTTAGTCTTTTCATGTGTTTTGAGTGTTTTAAGTTCATTTCGTGGTTCTTTTGATCTATTCTTGCATTTTTTTTCCAGTTATTTGATGTTGTTTTATGATGTTTTTATCACTTTTCATTCATTTTTGTGTATTCTGAAGAGATTTAAGATTTTTATGGTGTTTTTACCCTTTTCTAGTGGTTTTGAGTGTTTTAAGTTCATTTCATGGCTGTTTACGTTGTTTACTGCGTTTTCATGTTATTTTAGGTTGTGATATGGTGGTTTTATTCTTTCCTTGTTTTTTTTTAGTATTTTAAGGTCATTTCAAGGCTCTTTTCGTTATTTCTTCCGTTTTGAAGTTATTTGGGTTGTTTAATTGTCTCTTTACCACTTTTCATTCGTTTTTGTTTTTTTGTTTTTAAGAGATTTGAGTTGTTTTTGTGATATTTTTAGCATTTTTATGCGTTTTAGAGTGTTCTAAGCTCATTTCAATGCTCTTTTGATAAATTCTTGCATTTTAAAGTTAATTAAGCTTGTTTTATGGTGTTTTTACCCTTTTCATGTGTTTTAAGTTGATTTCAAGACTCTTTTGATATATTCTTGTGTTTTCAAGTTATTTGAGGTTATTTTATGGTGTTTTTGGCCTTGTCATGTATTTTTGAATGTGTTTTAAAGTCATTTCATTGCTCTTTTCGTAGTTTCTTGCATTTTCAAGTTATTTGAGGTTGTTTAGTGCTGTTTTTAGCCCTTTCATATGGTTTTGAGTGTTTTAAGGTCATTTCAAGGTTGTTTAGATAGAATCTTGCAATTTCTAGTTAGTTGAGGTGTTTTTATGGTGTTTCTAGTCTTTTCTTGAGTTTTAGAGTGTTTTGGGCTCATTTTAATGATCTTTCAATAGAATATTTTAATGTTTCTTGGATTTTGGTTTGTAGAATATTTTAGCGACGGATGTCGTCGCTAATTAGGTATACGACACTTTAGCGACAGATTTCCGTCGCAAATGTTAATGTTGGATTTTGGTTAGAGTTAGCGACGGAAGCCGCAGCTAAAGTATTCCTAATTGACGACGGAAGCCGTAGCTAAAGTATTCCTAAGTGACGACGGAACCCGTCGCAAAAATCGATATATAAATGCAGCCCGCCCTTTCCTCTTCATTTCTCCACCGTCACCTTCGACCCTTCGAGCAACCCGTTCTCCGCGGCACGCCGCCCCATGCCACCGCCCAGCCGCCGCCTCTAGCCGTCTCATCCCCTTCGCCGTACCGCCTCACTACCACCGCAGCCGACCCCAGCCCTGCCCCAGCCGCCACCGCTAGACATTTCACCACCACCTTCGTCGGCGCGCCGAACATCTGCCATGACGTACATTGTCGCAGCATCAAAGGTCTTCGTCACCGCATCGACCACACGCAGGCAGCCACCACCTACGCTGCTCGCCACCCGCCGCCACGCAGTCTCGCCGTCGACACACAGCCTTCCTGCTCGTCGTAAGTATTAATTATATTAATTTTGCAATGTTAATATAAATATATATCCCGTATTTGGTTGAGGCGATGTGTGTGTGTGTGTGACAGTATATGTGCAGGATTTAGGGGTTATGAAATATACTGTGATTTCATTATAGGGTTTGGTTGAGGTGTTGCAGGTGTTTGAATAAATGACAGAATTTGTAAGTATAACCTTGTATATGCAAGTTTGCATTCAACCTTAATATGAATTGACTTTT
>JAOVYX010022480.1:0-14568 GCA_035668315.1 Drosera spatulata
TATTCATGTGTATTATACGTTCATAAATACGTCTACTACGTCATTACGTATTCTTACGTACATTCCGTTATTTTTTCGTATTTACGTATATCGCACAAATACGTAAACTTTTACGTACTTTTATTCAACTTTGTATTCTTAACCTTTTATACAATCGATCAAACACGTATTTTCTTATAGTTTCTTGTCCAAATACTGTATTTTAGTAGACATAAAGGGTATACGGCTTGATACAATACATAAATACATTGAAAAATACTTTCTTGGGTGGGTTGAGAGGCGTCGCGGGCGCGACAAATCCTGTCGTGGCCGCGACGGAATTCAGGCAGTGGCCTGACAGGGTTTTTCCCAAATTTCAAGCCTAACTTCAAACGCACATAACTTCTTTGTTTCTCAACTAAATTAAGTGATTCTTGATTCAATGGTAACCTCAAGAAGTAATCTACAACTTTGTTCCAAGACTCATTTGCTGAATCAGGACCCATATTTGTGAGTACCATGCACAAAATTTCATTCCTTTATTGCAGGAACAACAGGATTAAACATGGTACTTGGACAGTGGATGCTGTGGACATATGATTGGGAAAAAAGCATTATGAAAATTACATAAAAGAAGAAGGAGGCAAGACAATGCAGGTAAAACTAAAGATTATGGAACCTTTGGTGCAAGTTCTTTAATCTTTAGAGATGCAGCTTAAGTTAAAGGTTAAGAACATAACCTGCTGTCCATCAGTCAATTATGTGACAAAAATTATGATGTTTCATTTACGCATGACTCATGTCAAGTAAAAGAAAAAGTCACCAAAGAAGTCAAGTTGGTAGGAACCAGAAACGGAAATATTTATGCAGTAGACTTCAACTTATCTCAATCAGCACAAATTACATGTTTTTAAATAAAAAGTGCTGAAGATACAAACTGGCTATGGCATAAGAGATTAGCTCACCTAAATTTCAAAACCATAGCTAAGCTATCCTAAGAGAACTTGGTAAGAGGACTCCTCAAATCAAGTTCAAAAAGGACAAGCTGTGCAAATCATGCCAAGAGGGAAAGCAAACTAGAGCAAGTTTCAAACCTCTAAACTCATCAGAATCAGTTAGAATACTAGAACCACTGCACATGGATCTTTTTGGTCCAGTAGAAGCAGAAAGTTTGAATAGAAAGAAGTATACCGTAGTTATAGTAGATGACTATTCAAGATATGAATGGGTAATATTCTTGCACAAAAAAAGTGAAATTTACAGCCTGCTAATTAGATTCCTAAGGCAAATTCAAAATGAGAAGGGCTCTGAAATAATCAGAATTAGGAGTGATCATGGTACTGAATTTGATCAAATAAGAGTAGATAATTACTATAATGATCATGGCATTAAACATAACTTTTCAGCACCTAGAACACCTCAACAAAATGGTGAAGTAGAAAGAAAAAATTAAACACTTATAGAAGCTGCTAAAACAATACTTGCTGATGCTAATTTATCAAAAAGCTCCTGGACAGAAGCAGTAAACACTGCATGCTATGTTCAAAACAGGTGTCTTATACATAAACTACATGAATTATGAAAAGAAAAGACACCAAGTGTCAAATACTTTCATGCTTTTGGATGCAAATAATATATACATAACAATGATAAACATCATCTAGGAAAATTTGATCCTAAGACAGAAGAAGGAACATTTCTAGGATATTCCACAACTAGTAAAGCCTTCAGAGTGTATAGCAAAAAAACACAAATAGTTGAAGAGTCAGTTCATGCTTCTTTTGATGAATCTGAAATATCCATTCGTGATGCTAATGTCTTTGATGAGGAATGTGCGTGCATAGATGGTGAATAAGATGCCTACAAGAGCTATGAAGTTGCAGAAAAGGATGAGCAGTCTGCACACACTGAAGAGAATAATAATCCAGCAGAGCCAGAGCAGCCCACAATACAACAACAACTGGAACACATCACCATTGATCAAGATAAAAGGAGATGGATCAAGGCACATACACAAGATGACATCATTGAAGACGAGGATACACCAGTGCAGACTAGGAGAGCAATAACCAGAGAGTGCCTGTCTACATGCTTCATATCAAAAATGGAGCCAAAAACAATAAATGAAGCTCTAAGTGATTCAAACTGAATTGATGCCATGCAGGAAGAACTAAATGAGTTTCAAAGAAACGAAGTATGGTATCTAGTATCAAGACCCAAAAATTATCCAATTGTTGGCTGCAAGTGGGTGTTCAGAAACAAAACTGATAAAAATGGAGCAGTCATAAGAAACAAAGCTAGACTAGTGGCAAAAGGTTATTCACAGAAAGAAGGAATAGATTTTGATGAAACCTTTGACCCTGTTGCTAGACTGAAAGCAATAAGAATGTTCCTTACCTATGCTGCATACCAAGGATTTAAAGTCTATCAAATGGATGTGAAGAGTGCCTTTCTCAATGGAAAGTTGCAAGAAGAGGTGTATGTTGAACAACCTCCTGGATTTGAAGACTTTGAACATCCACATCATGTCTACATGTTAGACAAAGCATAAAATGGCTTAAAACAATCTCCAAGGGCATGGTATGAAACTCTCTCAACTTTTCTATATGAAAATAATTTTCAGAGAGCAAAGATAGATACCACCCTATTTCTTAAGAAATATAAGGAGCATATTCTCTTAGTGTAAATTTATGTTGATGACATTATATTCGGCTGCACTAACAATAAACTGTGTGAAAGATTTGCTGCATTCAGGAAATCAAAATTTCAAATGAGTTTAATGGGAGAATTGAAAAATTTTCTAGGATTTCAGGTACAACAGTTAGAAAGTGGGATATTTATAAATCAAGCCAAGTACCTAAAGAACACAGTCAAGAAATATGGATTAGAAAATACAAGCCACATGAAAACCCCTATGGGTGGGTGTAGCTGTAAAAATTGATAAGGATGAGAGTGGAAAAGAAATAAGGCAAACAATGCATAGAGGAACAATAGGCTCAGTCTTGTACATAACTGCAAGCAGACCAAACATCCAGTACTCAGTCTGCGTATGTGCAAGGTATCAATCTGATCCCAAAGAATCTCATTACTCTGGAGTAAAGAAAATCCTGAGATATCTCAAAGGAACTCCAAATTTGGGTGTATGGTATCCTAGGGAATCAGATTTTACCCTAACAGGTTATTTAGATGCAGACTTTGCAGGTTGTAAAGTTGACAGGAAAAGCACAAGTGGTTCTTGTCAATTTCTTTGTGCAAGATTGATTTTAGGGTTTAGCAAGAAACAAACCACAATGTCAACCTCTACTGCAGAAGCAGAATACATAGTTACAAGAAGCTGTGCTACACAAGTATTATGGATGAGGTCATAGCTTGCAGACTGTGGTATAACGTTTTCTAAAACTCCAATATTTTGTGACAACACGCCTGCAATGGCAATCTCAGAAAATCCAGTGTTTCATGCTAGGACTAAGCACATTGATGTCAGATACCATTTTATCAAAGATCATGTGCAAAAAGGTCACATTAAATTGGAATATATTCTAACAGAAAAAAAAATTGCAGATATTTTTACAAAGCCTCTTGATGAGAGCAAATTTATTCAATTCCGAGGAGAATTGGGTATAATTGATTTGAATCTAGAAAATGGTCAAAATGCTCTACCCCTCTACTGTACATGTGAAATACAGATCAGCATTACTCTTACTCTACTGCATTTCTATTTTTGGAAAGAAATAACGTTTTAAAACTAATTGCCTAAAATTCCGTAACAGTCAAAATCTGTGACTGAATCTGCGCAACGGCTAGTTTTCAAATGGCAATGGTAACTATTCAAAGAGTATAAATATGAAAAAAAAAAATTCAACCTAAAACACTTTTTAATCTCTCACTCTCTCACTCTAATCATTCTAATACTCACATTCTCTCTCTCTCTTACGCTCTACTGCAAACCCTAGTTCGTTCATTTCAAATCTAACTCTTACGAACTGAAAGATTTCTCTAAATTCTTTTGAAAAATGACCAACACCCGATCCAACACCCCTCTTAAGAGGGACAAAACTCAAGAGCAATGCAATCCAACCAAGAAGACTGAGTTGCAGTCGGGAGTGGTTCTTGATTTTGAATCCTTGAAGAACGAATCAGATGAAGTAAAGGAGATATCGGAGCTGATTCAAGACGCAGGTTTAAAGTACTTCTGTGAGAAAACTAACAGAATGTATGATGAAGAAGTACAAGACTTCATTGAAAAGTCCAGAGTCGTCAGAGTCGTTGAGGACTTTCAGGTAATCACATACACATCCACCAAAAGGATTGAAATCACCATCACATCGAAGGACTTCGAACAGCTGTTTAGAGTTTCAAACGAAGGACCTAGGGACATTCCAGTCTCGATGGTAAGTGATGGTAGGCATGCAATGCTGAGCGAGGATAGATAGAAAGAAGGAATATGGACAATGAAGAAGTTTTTGTCCAAGGAACACAAAATACAGGCAGATGTGGTGAGAAAGGTGATTATGTCAAGGGAGTTCTCCAAAGATCAGATTACTTCCGATCAGCAAGAAATAATGTGCGCAATCCTCACCAAGCACAAACTTAATTGGGCCAAGCTGCTGATGTATCAACTGACCAAAGCAGTAGAGGCTAGACAACGTCTATTTGGAAGAATTATCAGCATCATCCTGAAGAAGAAACTTAAACCCTCTGACAAGGGAGGAAGGCCATGGACTATGGCTAAGCAAATTGATGTCCGAAAGATTGGGAAGCAGCCAATAGACTTCTCAAAAAAACCTGCAGCAATGCAGACTACAGCAAAGGCTGCAGACCAGCCTGACAAGGAGCCTGAAAAAACCAAAGGGAAGCTGATAAAAAAGGCACCAAAAGTCAAACCGAATCAAACAAGGGTGACAAGGAGAAAGCTTGTCCTGCAGGCCTCAGAAGAGGAAACACTATCTGAGCTCCCTGCAGCACAGGCTACAAAAATGGAGGAAGTAGCACAGTCTGCACCAACAAAATAGCAGACTGAAGCAAGTTCTCAAGGACCAAGTACTTTGGCAGCAATTGAGGGATCATCCTCAAGAAGAATACCTCCAAAGGAGCCAAAAATGGCTTTGCTTCACGATGCAAATATTGCTCTAGAATATCTTAAGGCAGGAGCTATTGAAAACCTTCAACAACTCATCCTGCAAGCACAACAAAGCTACCAGGAAGTCAGAGAAGGACCAATGGCATAGCTCAGGCAAGAGTTGAATGCACAGGGGTATACAAGAAATGAAATCGAGGACATTGAGGCCAAACTGAGAAGAATGCAGAATGATCAGCCTCTCAGTGCATCTACTGCAGCCTTATTGCCAATAAGGACTACTACAACAGCGTCATTTACAACAGCAATCATTCCTGTCATCAACAATGACGCAAGGCTCAACTTGCTAGAAAACAAGCATCGGCTTGAAATTGCCAAGGCCACTGCTGCTCAGCAGACAATCACTTTTGAACTAAAAGCCCTTTGAGCTGCAATCAAAGCCCTTACAGTAGCACTGAATGCTAACAAAAGGGGGGAGAAGGCAGCAGAGAAAGGGAAAGAAGCAACAAGGCTATTTGGGGAGAAGGCAGTAGAAAAAGGGAAAGAAGCAGCAAAGTCGCCTGCAGACGAGCTCAAAAGAAAATCAACAGCAGCAATAGAAGGAGAAAGGGCTGCAAAATTGTAAAGGTCTTAGGAGGAGAGACCATCAGGGCAAAGGCCTCGGGGGGGGAGGTCATCAGGGCACAGATCTCAGAAGGAGCAAACCCTACAAGAGAGCCCGTCAGGGCACAGATCTCATGGGAGCAACCCCACGGGGAGAAAAGAAGGCATCACAAAACATCAAAGGAACAGCCTCAAAAACGCAGCAAAGGTAGTGAGTATCACAGGTAGAAAGGATACATCCTTTGCAGCACATTTGTCTAAGAAATTAGATTAAGTTTTTATCAAATAATTTAATTAGTTAGTGAGCTTTTGTTTTACTTAGAAGTTTTGTTAGCATCAATTTAGGGGGAGATTGATAGGAATGTGCAATCCCTCCAGTTGTATAGAAATTGATGAAGAAAACTTAGAAGTATTAACCATGATGTAGTTAGTGTGGTTAGGCTAGAAATTAGTTAGGAATCTGCAATTTAGGTTAGATGCTGGAGAGCAGACACAGATGGAGAGCATTGTGGGCCACCTGATGCAGACTACTATAGAGAATTTCAGTAAGGCAGCTAAGACAAGCGTGGACAACAAAAGACCTACAAATACTTCAGGATTTAAGATCAATTTTGCAGATAAGGGCTGACACAGCAATGCATAGATTGCATCAGATCTAGGAGCAGACAAGGTTGGACCAGTGGCTGAGTGCAGACGAGGTCTCAATGGTGAGTGCAGACTGAGTTGCAGAAGACTGAAGTACAACAGAGATGATTGCTAATGTTGGGACAGAAGTTTGAGGATTGCTCAAATCGAAGATTTGAGGTATGCAATGACATTATGAGGACCAGAAAAAGATGAGCTACCAACATCAGTGAAAGTCACATGTGACAAGCTGTCACCATCAGGCCAAGTACAGCCACGGGTTCATTCCCTCAGCCTATAAAAAAGGATCAAAGAGCTCAAGAAATAGTGTTGTTGAATGAAGAATTGAACGTACAAAGTGTGCAAAAATCAATCTGAATTCAAACTGTTCATAGTGAGCTGGATCGAGGAAGAACAAAAAGAAGAGGGTTCACTAGTTTGCACTGAAGAACAGAAGCTGCAGCAGAGTCAAGCAAAGGATCTGTGCAAAGAGTCTAGGTTCTTCACCTTTGACAAGTTAGCTAGCTTGTAAAGGGGTTAATCTTGTAATCCAAAAACAAGAAGATAGTGAAATCATCTCTTGGATTGACTATACTGGTCATCAAGGGAAGACTGAACTAAACTCTCGATTATCAGTTTATAACGAGTGTCTGAACCAGTATAAATCTTGTGTTCTTTACTTGCTTTTCATTGCTTTGTATTTTTAGAACTGTAAGAAATTAACCACAATAACAAACAGAGACAAATTCACAAAGTAAAAGTATCTGTTGCAGACACTCTTGGTAGTCTGCAAAGGTCATCAATGTATTGAAATCAACTATTCCACTGTATTACACTGAAAAATATCCTAAATTCTTTCTTAAAGATTGATGAAAATAATAATGTGATTTATAGTAGAAGAGAAACAAGTAGTATTACTAAAAAAAATTGGTATGACAATAGGTAATAGTTTCATAGTACTTTATAATAGAACAGTATGCATCAAATTTAAAGATCATATCAATGCAGAAATATGCAGTCAGTGTATGTTAATAAAATATCTTTTAAAATATCTAAGTAAAGAACCTGATCAAATCCGAGCAATAATACAAGAAGACGTAACTATAGAACCGTCAGGAAAAGAGGTATATCAAGAATAGATGAAATTAAAACGTATCTAAATTGCATATTCATTTCTCCATATAAGGCAATGTGGAGATTATAAGAATACCCAATCCATCATAGAGACCCCCTAATACAACGATTATCTGTACATTTATCTTTGATGCACAATGTAAATTTCGGACGAACAATCTTTGCATTCAATAATTAATACACCTAATATTGAAATAACAATTTTTACAGAATGGATGGAAACAAATAAATTTCATCAATGCCGAAACTTTTTCATTTCTAACTTTTCCAAAATTTACATCAGATAAGTCAATGAATCACAAGAGAAACTAAATGATCAAACCAAAATATGACCAATTACATCAAAATGGCCTAGGTACAATCTATCTCCCACCAAATAGAACTATGTCAGCTACTTCTTCTAGAGTACTCCATCCCTGATTGAAGGCTCCTTGTTTCTTTCCTGCCATACTCCATACACAAGCGCAGCATGTAGCTTCCTCCTCCTCTCAGCGACAACTGCTCTACCAGTTGCCACTATGGTAAAACAAGAAAACCAATCCTCATAGGCACATCGACCTGTACAAAGCTTCATCCGAGCATTCACCAAGATCAAGACATGCTTAAAGAAGGTGCACGAGAAAAACAAGTGCTCATGTGTTTCTGGGCTTGCATGACACAAACAGCACAACTCATTTGAGGCCAAACCATGTTTGAATAACCAGGATTTAACACGAAGCTTCTTCTTTATAGCGAGCCAAACCATGAATCCATGTCTTGGATTGATTTCTTGCGCCCATATAAGTCTCCACCAATTAACTTTCATCGTTTGAGGCATCAAGGCACAATAAGCATTTCTTATTGAAGTTAATTCCACCTGTTGAAGACTATGCTACAGCATTTCATCTCTAATTTTTAGGAGACCCTTCCATACCCACCCATGAGAAGCTTTCGACTCTTCTTGCCATATAGACCCATCTCTTAAATACGTCCCATGCACCCAACGAACCCATAAGGAATCTTTTTTCAATGCCATAGCCCATATCCTCTTAACTTGTACAGCTCTATTCCATCGCAGCAGTCTTTTTTAGCCAAGACCATCAGATTTCTTTGGTAAACACACCTCATCCCACCTCACCAAAGCTTTATGTTTGTTCATCACAGATCCAGTCCATAAAAAACGTCTACACAATTGTTCGATCTCATGTGGGAAAATAAAAACATGAGACCAATACAGCTGCACACTCAACAAGACAGCATCAACCAAAACTCTTCTATCAGCATAAGACAAGAAACGTGCCTCCCATCCCCTAATCCTGCTAATAATCTTGTCAATAAGAGGCTTATAATGCTTTACCTGTATCTTTTTAGCAGTTAGGGGGACTCCCAAATACTTGATTGGCTAGACTCCTCTCTCCATCTCCATAAACTCAGCAAGAGCTGCTTCTTGTAGTTCAGAAATTCCTCCAAAGAAAATGCTGCTTTTTGAAAGGTTCATGGCCAAACCTGAAGTAGCCTCAAAATGCTGCATATATTCCTTCACCAATTTGAGGGATGACATACTCCCCTTGCAGAAAATGATTAGATCATCTGCAAAACAAAGTTGTACAATACCTAACTTTATACACTTAAGAAGAAAACGAAAGGCTTCTTTATGTGTCATCTGCTTCAAGCGTCTATTAAGATACTCCATTTCCAACACAAACAGGTAAGGAGAAATGGGATCTCCATGTCACAGGTCCCTCTTTCCCTGGAAAAAGCCCTTGAAGACTGCCATTGACCACGCAAGAAAGCATAGGTATTGTAATAAACCCCATCAGTCTTGACATGAATAGCTCAGGAAAACCCAAACATACCATTAACTCCTCAATGAATTTCCAATCTATAGAAACATGAGCCTTTCGCAAGTCTATCGTTATCATACAACGAGGGAAGATGCATTTCCTCTCATACCCCACAACCAACTCCAGACATAATAGGATATTATCTGCTCTGTGCTTATCTTGTACAAAAGCAGCTTGGGTGATATCTATTAAGTGGGGAAGAACCAGGCGACTCCTCTTTGCCATCAGTTTTGAGATCACTTTGTATATAACTGCACAACAAGAGATGGGTCTGTATTCTACAACCGTAGAGGCATAAGACGTTTTGGGTATAAGGTTAATGGAAGTTTCATTTACTTGCTTCAAAAGCTTTCCATTTCTAAAGTACTCTTGCACTGCTTCAATTATAACACACTTGATCACCTCCCGGCTACTCTTAATAAACCTTGCAGTATACCCGTCCGGGACAGGTGCTTTGGCATTATCTATTTCCCACATTGCCTGTTTAATATCCTCTGCTGAGAAGAGTAAGTCGAGACTGCTTCTCATGTCATCATTCAAGCAAGGGCTCAGCATAATGGCATCTTTATTCGGACCTTGAACTCTGTCTTGTGAAGTCACTAAGAGTTGCTGATAGTATTTCACAATAGCATCACGGACATCCCCTTGCTCAGTCAGCCTAACTCCATTGTCATCTACAATGCTGCAAATTTTATTCTTTCTAGAAGCTGACTTCATAATGGCATGAAAATATCGCGAATTTCTATCCATATCCTCTACCCAACGGTCCTTTGCTATTTGTTCAAAATGCAATTTCTCAGCTGCCATTAGATTTTTCAGCTTTCTCACTCCTCTCAGCATCACCTCTCTTCCTTCGTTGGTAAACTCTGCCCTCAAGTTTTTCTGTAAAACATCTAGCTGCATGGCTGCTTCATCTACTCGAGTTGTGATGTTAGTGGAAGGAGATCTATGCAACTTTCTAAGTTCATCCTTGAGCATTTTCATTCTTATAGTAAGTCTGAACATACTATAACCTGTTACAGGAACTGACCATATTCTGTTCACTGCCGAAATAAAATCTGGATGAAGAGACTATTGGTTAAGGAAACGAACTGAGCCCCTGCCCCTGGATTGAAGCGTTTTTCAGCTAACATGGAGAGTGGTCTGAGATCCCAGCTTTGTCAAAGAAGACTTCAGAGTTCTCAAAGGAACCATACCAACTTCCATTTGTCATGGCCTTATCCAATTTAACCCTAATCCAAGAGGAAACATCTTGTTGATTGTACCATTGAACAAGCAACCTGAACTTTTCATGTCTTCTAGTCCAGCAAGATCTAAAGCTTGAGCTAACTCCTCACATGGATCAGTCTGGACTCCCTTATAGCCCACTTTCTCATAAGCTTTTAGAAAAGAATTAAAGTGTCCCATAACTATCCATGGAGTATCACGTCTGAGAGCAGCTAGATCCCTCCATAATTTACCCCTAGTTGTTCTATCATTGCGAGCATAAATCAAAGAAAGCAAAAAACTCTCTTTACCTCAAAAACCACAGAGCAATGCATCAACTGATTAGTCATTTGAATAATTGAGAGATCCCATATGGCTTCATCCCAGACACACCAAATACGACCATCATAATCCTTCTCATGATTAGTTATATGACCCCACCCTCTGAAACATCTCTTTTTAATTTTCTCACATTTAGCCAACTTCACTCTAGTCTCAAGGCATCCAAAGATAGACACTTTGTACTTGGCTAACAGCAGCCTTATTGCGTTATGCTTCTCTCGCCTGTTTAGACCTCTTATATTCCAGCTAGCAATCATGTAACACCTTTCTCGTGGGCTTTATTCTCATCACTAGCCTGACCTTCCTGACTCAGCAATGCTGGAGCAAGGCTTTTCTTGGTCTTCTTTGACTGGACCACATACCATTTATTCTCACATTCACCTTAGAACAGCTTTCTCTTAGCATGATCCTGGACATCACTTGTCTTGAGACTAACAACTTGACCACTATCTACTGGTTGTTGTTTTACCACCCACTGCTGAATAGACTTGATCTTCTTAGTATAATGCTCAGCACGATGACCCCAAAAGGAACATCTAGGACATCGAACAGGGAGCCTTTCATACTCAACCTCTTGGACAATAATCTCCCCTTCAGGACCCTTGAACTATCAATCACCTCTTGAGAGATATCAACATCTACCAAGGCACGCGCATAGGAGATTCTTTCTATTTTAGCAGTAAATTGGTCAATACGGATTGGGAAACCCACTTTGCCTGTTAGTTTATCAATCGTACGTAACCTTCAGAATTCAATGTCTAGGTTCCTCAGATGTATCCAAACCAGAATCCTTTCAATGACATCTTCTTATAAAACAAAACCAGGAGTTCATTCCCTTAAAACCAAGGGTTTTTGATTTACAAACCAAACACCATTCAAGATCTTAGCATGATCTGTAGCATCAGCAAATCGGAGCACGAAATACCCTTTTTCATGGAGGTGAATTCCTGACATCACAACACCTTTCCAGTTAGGAGATATGAAGCCCTGCATAGCAGAAAAGGGATGACGCTCGCCTAGCACATAGGCTATCAACGAGTTGGTCCAATATCGCCTTGCATTATCAACCTCATCCAAAGAGATCTCAATATCTTAATCTCTACGACACACATACGACAATGCACAACCTTAGCATGCACAGCATCAACATATGATGACGGGGAGGGATTCACCATAGGAACAACAGCCTCTGGTGTCAACAAAACTCTCGAACTAAGGCACAAATTTCTAGATTGTTCAGATTCCTTCATCTCATCCTCGACCTGTTGAGCCCAGTTAGGTTTCAACGAAACATCATCCATAGCCTTTCCAATATCATGAACTGCTCCGTTCTTATCAGTGACCTTCCCTTCAGCCACTTTTCTCTGCGCCTTCTTTCTCTTTTCTTTGCCAATGAAGACAAAGCAACACCCGCACTCCGAGAACTACTCTGAACTACCTTTTTAGGTCTTCCCCTACCACTTATACTCACAATAGAAAGTAGAGTGCGAAGAACGCCGCCGTCGCCCTAGGGACTTCTCCGCCCCTTTTCTATATACCATGAGTAAACAAATAAATTTCATTCTGAAAGCAAACCCAACTTATCTTGAATTTCAAAATAAATGTGTGTGGAATCAAAAACAGAAAATTTGGATACTATGAGAAAGAGGACGTATAATTGAACAAATTTATTATGTCATCCTAATACTGGAGAACTATATTACTTGAGAATGATTCTTAATTATCACAAAGCAGCAACTATCTTCAATGAATTAAAAACGATCAATAATAAATTATATTCAACTTATCAAGATGTCTGTGAAGCTCTTGGATTGTTAAGAGATGATAAAGAATGGAACGAAGCTATTGAAGGAGCTGCTCAATGGTCTTCGTCCAAAGAATTGAGACATCTATTTGTTATAATCTTAATTTTTTTAAAATAATCCTAAAAAATTTTTAGAAAAATATTGAAAGATTATGTCAGAAGATCTCAAGTTAACTTTTATAAATTTATTCAACAATCATAATATGCATATTCCTCAACATGAATTGTATAAATGTGTTTTATATGAATTATGAAAAGTATTAAATTTAAATCCCTCTTCTTAAGAGAAATTTAACTTATCATTCTCTAATTCAATATTAGTAAAGAGCAATAAATTATTAAAAGAAGAATTAGAATGTGATATTAGAATACTTAAAGAAGAACATATACAACTTTTCAATAATTTAAAAGGAACAATTACAAATATATACCCAAATATTAACATCAATAGATGAAAATTTAGGTGGATTTTTCTTCATATATGGCCACGACGGAGCAAGTAAAACATATCTACCGAAAATATTTATTGCAAAAGTAAGATCAGAAGGTAAAATTATACTAACAATCGCATCATCAGGTATAGCTTCATTGTTATTAACTGGTGGAAGAATTGCGCATTCTACATTCAAGACCCTTTATCATTAGACGAATACTCAATATGTGAAATAAAATAAGAAACTCTAACTTGCAAATTTAATTAATAAAGCTTTACTTATTCTTTGGGATGAAGCACCGATAATGACAAATATTGTTTTGAAGCTTTATCCAAATTTTTGAAAGATTTACTTGAAGATAAAGACAATACTTTTGAAGGAATGACTATATTATTAGGAGGAGATTTCAGGCAAATCAGTAAACAAAAAGGAGGGAAAATGAAAATATTAAACGCTTCAATTAATAATTTCTATCTATGGTCAAAATGTAAGGTACTATTTCTCAAACAATATATGAGATTATTGACTACTTGCTTAAATGAAGAAGAAGAAGAAGAGAGAGAAAAAAGAAAGAAATTCACAGTTTGCGCAATGGATTTTAGATATTAAAGATAGCATAATAGATGGTTTTAAAGAAATTGATAAAGAAGATACCACTTGGATTAAAGTATCAGGATATTATATTATACAATCTGAATCAAATACTATCGATGCTATGGTTAAAGATTATTGATTTTATAACAAAATACAATGATTATAATTATTTAAAAAAAGAGCAATAATTACACCGAAATATAAGACCACCGATGACATAAATATGTATATGCTAGCATTTTTTTATTTTTTTTATAATGACATATATTTTAGTATTAGTTCCTAAATCCAATAAATATTATATAGTTGTGAGTTTATCTGTTCTTCTTCGGACAACATAGAAGATTTAACCTTATTATATCCTACTAAAATATTAAATATATTAAATTTTAGTTGTTTGTCTCCTCATAAATTAAAATACCGGTGATGGTTTTGAGAAATATTGAACAAAGTAATGGATCACTAAAAAAAAAAAAAAAAAAACTATTTAGCGACGGAAAACATCCGTCTCTAAATGAATAAAAACCGTCGTCAAAATAGGTTTACGACGGATTTAGCGACGGACAGTTCCGTCGCTAAAAGTCTCGTCGCTAAACCAAAAATAGAGACTGATCCGTCGCCAATGTACAAAAATTCTAGCGATGGACTGACTTTCCATCGCTAGATGTTTATTATTTAAAATATAAAAGGAATTAAAATGGATCTTATTTTGCGACGGAATCCGTCGCTAAGTATTTTTGTTATATTCTAAATGGGAAAAAGAAAATGGACCTTTATTGCGACGGATTCCGTCTCTAAGATTAATATTTTTATTAAATTCAAAATTGGCGAAAGAAAATGAACGTTTATTTATTAAATTCAAAAAATATTTTTTTTTTCAAAATATTTAGCGACGGAATCCGTCGCTAAGTTCTTAATTTTTCTTTATTCAGATATTATTTAACGACG
>JAOVYX010022481.1:0-14567 GCA_035668315.1 Drosera spatulata
GTCGCTATATGTGTCATTCCAACACTTAGCAAAAAAAATTATGTTGATGTAGTAAATTAGCGACGGAATCCGTCTCTAAAATGCATATATTTGTTGTTTTTAATTGAAAAAATAAATTTTAGCGACGGAATACGTCGCTATTTTGCAAAATCAGCACAATTATTTTGCTAAGTGTTGGAATGACACATATAGCGACGGATCCGTCGCTAAAATTTATTGTTTTCGATTAAAACAACAAACATGTGCAATTTAGAGATGGATTCCGTAGCTAATTTACTAAATCAGCACAATTTTTGTGCTAAGTGTTGGAATGACACATATAGCGACGGATCCGTCGCTAATATTTTTTGTTTTCAATTAAAAACACAAAACATGTGCAATTTAGAGACGGATTTCGTCGCGATTTTGCTAAATCCGTATAATTTTTTTTGCTAAGTGTTGGAATGACACATATAGCGACGGATCCGTCGCTAAGTTCATATAAAATTAGCGACGGTGATTGACTTTTCCATCGCTAAAAAAATTTTCCTTTTCCGTTTTTTCGGAAAAATATTTAGAGACGGAATCCGTCGCTAATATGTAAAAATGAAGACGGATTTGTTCCGTCGCGAATTTTTTCCGTCGCTAAATAACATTTTTTTTGTAGTGATTCTTTCATCGACCTCGTGAGGTCGTTTTGGTATGAGGGTATCTCACGACAAGAGACCCTAGGCTCTGGTTTGTCTGATCTCCTTTCGCGGATGTCCCTTTTATTAAAGTTGAAAAGAGTTTACTTATGAAATAGAATAAGTCTCGACAAGGGCATAATTATAACATTGAGGATATCTATTGTCTGTCGTCTCTGTGTGATTGATATAATGATAAGTATAATAAAGTCTTGAGTGAACTATTGAGTGCGGCAGTGCGTGAGATTTGGACTGAGGACCTGTTATGTCACAGTGTCATTATCTCAGTTTGTTTGATATGGAGGTCTTGACTGTCATACCATAAAGGATATGACGGTAATAAATGACGTTGATAATGTCTAGAGTGTCGATAGATGCGTAGTTTCGAGCATTGTTACATGATGTTAGGTGTGCTTATGTAACTAGGGTGAATCATTGGTATGCTTGTGAAGATAGTTGTGAACGTCAGATTGAAATGATAATTCCAGAGTGCTGGAACAAAAGATCCAAGTGATCGTTTTCCTTTTCTTTTCTTACCTTCTTCTCTCGTGTAACCCTTGATAATCGGACTAATACGTTATTGAGCTCCTATAGCTCACGATTACCATTTTCTTGTGTCTTTTTTCTTCTCTTCGATATAGGAGCAACACTTGAAGGAAAAGTGTGACCTAAGATTTGATGCTAGATGTAGGTTATGTGTGAAAGGTATTCTGATTTTAGAAAGAAATGTAAATCTCGTTGCAAATGTGATATTCTGAGTTATGATTGAGTGCATCAAAAGTTTCTAAACTAATGATGTATAAGTGAACTTGGCTTAATTCTTATGACTAAACTAGAAAGTATAGTTTTTGCCTAAGTGAGATATTGGGCCCAGCGACAGTGACGTCATATGTATCATTAATAAGTAATGAAAATTCAGGACATTACATATTTCTCATATTCATTGATGACTATACGCACTTCGGTTATGTGTATTTGTTAGCTCATCACCATGAGATTTTTTATTGCTTCAAACGTTTCTTGGTTGAGGTTGAGAATCAGAAAGAAAAGAACTTAAAAGTTCTTAGAATCGATCGTGGACACGAATATTTGTCATCTCATTTTTAATGAATTTTTTTAGAAAAAGGGAATGGTTAGGCAACTCACTATTCCTACACTTCGCAACAAAATGATATAGCGGAAAGAAGGAATAAAACCTTACTTGATATGGTTCACTCGATGATGGTGCAAGCCAACCTCCCAATATCTTTCTGGGGGATGCTTTGTTGACTGCAGCCTACATCCTTAATAGAGTACCTTCTCACTTGATTTCTTCCCCTCCATATGAGTGTATACTGGATATAAACCCAATCTCAATCCCTTGCATCCTTGGGGTGCTGCAGGATATGTTCACAATGTTTTCCATAAGTTTGAAAAATTGGGTCCTAAAACTAGAAAGTTTATCTTTATAAGATATTTTGATAGCATGAAAGGATACGTGATGTATGGTGAACATCAAGATGGTGGATGTATGACTGAGAATGAGTCTTGGGATATTGACTTTCTTGAGAAAGAGTTCCTTTTTTTAAGAGACACTCAAAAGAGTTTAGAGAAAAATGAGACTACTTTACTATCCTCAAGCGAAGGAGGGGAATTAGTTTCTCATCCTAAGATCGTTGAGGATTGTAGAGGTGTTTCACAACCAAGTGCAAGTGCATTGAATAGTGGGAGTGTGCCTATCGATGATGGCATACCAGTACTAGTGAGACTCAAGTGAGAAAAGATGCACGCAACAGGTTCTTCGCCGTCTATTTGAGATTGAGGGGATTGAGGCTCTTATGTGTTCCTACATTGCTGTTGATGAAGATGAGGCTGCTTCTATTTGGGATACACTCTCTTCAAGTGCAAGCAACGAATGGGATGCTACCATACAAGAAGAATTAACCACTATGGCTAAGAATAAGGTCTGGGACTTGGTTGATCTTCCGTCTGGGCGTAAGGTTATTGGGAGCAACTGGGTTCTAAAGGTCAAACGCAAGGATGACGGATCGATTGACAAATATAAGACGCGTTTAGTGGCAAAAGGCTATACTCAAATAGAGGGGATAGATTATGGGGATACATTTTATCTGGTAGAAAGATTCACATCTCTACGCCTTATCCTTTCGATTATGGTCCAACAGGATTATGAACTTTATAAAATGGATGTTAAGACTGCATTCCTAAACGGGAAATTTGAGGAAGAGATCTATATGTCTCAACCAGAGGGTTTTGAAGGCAAGGGACAAGAGCGTAAAATTTGCCGCTTAAATCGTTCCATATATAGTCTTAAACAGTTTTCGAAGCAATGGAATTAAGGTTTCATCAATTTATTACATCTATTGGTTTCGACATGATTGAGAAAGATCATTGTGTCTACCTCGCAAAGGATGTGGTCAATGAGGATCATTCCTGTTATATAAAAAGATCGAACGATAAAGTTCTTATTCTTGCTTTGTATGTAGATGACATACTTTTGGCCGGCAATTATATGGATCTCATAGTTGCCACTTAGAGACAGTTGTCCTCAACTTTTGAGATGAAGGACATGGGAAAGGTAGCTATGTGCTAGGCGTGAAGGTTGTGAGAGATCGCTCAAAGAAACTTCTGGGTTTATCTCAGGAGTCTTATGTCAAGAAGATAATTGAGCGATTTCGCATGAATAGCTCAAAATCAGTTGACACCCCAATGCAAAAAGGATGCGTCTTAAACCTTGATCAATGTCCTAAGAGTGACAAAGAAAAGAAGCATTTGTCTAAAGTACCATACACAACAGCAGTTGGGAGCTTGATGTATGCTATGTTGTGTACATATCTTGACCTTTGTTGTGCTGTTGGCATGGTCAGTCGATACCAGAGTAATCCTGGTGAAGCTCATTGGACTGTCGTCATGAGAATCTTTAGGTACCTTCGTGGTAATACTGACCTTGTCTTATGTTACCATACAGGTGATTTAAGATTAAGAGGTTACAACGATGCGGATTGGGCCAGTGATAGAGATGAGCGCAAGTCCACATCAGGTTATGTGTTTATACTTGATGGTGGCTATATCTTTTGGAGCAGCAAAAAGCAGACATGTGTTGCTCTTTCCACGATGGAGGCTGAGTACATCGCATACTCAGTAACAGCTCAGAAGGCTATGTGGCTGAAGAGATTCTTACTGTTGGCTATGAAGGCTTACAAGGAGGAGGTTGTTCTTATGTACTCTGATAGCATGGCAAATTTGGCATATGTTAAAGGTCCCAAATGTCATGGGAAGACTAAACATATAGATGTGCGTTATCACTTCATTAGAGACATGGTAATGAAGAAGGAGGTGGTCCTACATCAAATATCTACTGGTATGATGGTGGCTGATCGATCCCTTGACTAAGTCTATTACTAGAGATGTATTTCTTGCTCATTCTAGGAGCATGGGTTTGCGTAAGATCTGATGTATTTGCTGATACATTATTTTTCACTTTTTATGACATTCTTGTTTACATCATTCTTATTTTATTCTATGTGATTTTGGTTTGATGTTTTATCTATGTATTCTTGTAAAGATATCCCCAGACTTAATTCGATCTACTCACACAGATGAATCGTCTTGACACTGAGATGGTGTGCAAGATGAGACGTTATATCTTTGACGCCTAGAGAGCGAGAAAATGATAATTATATATTGTACGTCGTCTTAGTTGGAGCTAAATGAGACCATGTTATTTGGTTGATCATGAAGTTGACCACACTTCATGAAGTCTACTGATAGCCGAATATGAACTTCTAGAACAGGCACTGCGAGGGTGATTATTGCTAGATATTCAGGTTAGGTACTTGTATAGCGACTAGACTAAGATTTATATGGTGTTATTTATTACGAATGGCATGTCCTTTATGGGAGAATACCATAACATATATTCATACTGTATGCGTTTTGAGATGATCATTTTAGTGAGAGCGACGAATGAATCCCTACTTTTGTCGCTCTGTGAGCCACTTGAGTTATAATGTGATTCTATTTTGTGTCCTTATGGACCAAAAACTATGTTGAGTCAAGGTTACTCGATGTTGCTATTTTAGTATTCTTCGTTGGATCATGATAGATGCGATCTCACATAGCATATATGGGAAAGCAGTTGGGTTGATCGGATTAGTTCCTTGATGCAAGTCATGAGTACATAGCAGTTTATAAGAGATATAGCATTGCTCATTGTGAGGGATTTGAGAATGTTGTATTTAAGTGTAGTCTAACTGTCTAGAGGATTGACCAGATTCTTCCTATTGACGCTTTGTGTTAATCTAGGTGATGACTCAATACATAGCTCCTATGTGCGTTTGTTCTTATGGGGTCGTACGTTCCATTCTCGTATAAAGAGATGAGGTTATTTGAGAATGAGTTAAAGAGATGACTACCGCCATACGGGCGAATGGAAGATGTTGGGATTAAATAATATACGGCGCTCACATGTCATGTATGACGTAACGACATATTTCGAATTTGATTATTTATTATTTCAATTATAATTATTCTCTTAACTGATTATCTAAGATTTCTGTTAGAGATTGAAACTTATTATCCCTATAAAATCTGTTTTGTGACAGACGTACAATGTACTATAAAGAACATATCTCTCTTCGCTCTCTTCTCCAATGTATCTCTAGAGGAATTACCTACGTCCTCTGAGATTTGTGAACGTGAAGACACTTGGAGTAACTGTAATATCCCTCAAAATCATGGTAAATAAAAAAAAACAAAAGATATTCGGCTGTTAAAATCTTGCGAGATCTTACGAGTTTAAGATTTACAGGGATGGATTAACTTGAGATAATAACAGCCCGATATCTTTTCCGTAAATATCTCAACAACCAGTTTAAATATTGCTCCAACCCACGTTCAATCACATCAATCAGAACATTCCAGTCGAGAGCAGAGACGAACCAAAAAGGGTAAGTGTTCTAGTCTTCGTTTTCGCTTTCCTCTTCGTATGACAGAATCCATGGAACACTCGACCCTGATAAAAATCCGGCAACACCCAACCCCTGACAACCTACACCGACATCCCTGTCCCTTTCCCTGACCTCGCTCAAGCCTTGCCGACCCGTATGGATGCTCCTCGATGCCGGAAAATGCCAAGATCGGCCGGGATTCGATAAACCAGGACCGGATTCGCCTCTGCCGGAGCTAGTTGCCGCCTCTGTCGAAGCCAGCCGCCGCCTTCGCTGAGATCCACTCTGCCAGCTGCCGCCTCAGGCGTTGCCGTCGCAGCCAGGGACGACGAAGCCGCCGCTGCCTGCCTCGAGTCCCACTTAGTCTACCCGGAGCCCAGCCACCACCTGCCGCTCTTCCCCGTTCGCCCCCCTGCCGCCTCAAGCCGCGGCTGCCGCTGCCAACGGCGGATTCATCGTCGTCGCCCTCGCCCGAGGCCCGGCTAAGCTGTCGTTGCCTCCCCCGAGCCCCGCACCGCCTGGCCTGCCTTCGCCCAAGCCTGCCCAAGCCGGATCCGGCCACTGCCAGCATTCCCCGCCCCGGCCACTGCCTCAAACCCCTGTCCCGGCAGCCTGGATTTCCCACGAGCTTGGCCTGCTCATGAACAGAAAATGGAAATGGGGATTGGCCCCTTTTCTTTTTTTAATTAAACATGTTCCCTTAATTCGAATATTAACGTGTACAAATATAATTGTACACACGTGTATGCCCTAATTTGAATTAATGCGAGGGTATTCATGTTATTTATTTTATTGTAGGTGCACCTGATACGTAGCAAGGGAATTAAGCTTGGGAAATATTGAAGAATTTTCCTGATTTATAAAATGACAAGGTAACACACATCGTTACCTTATATTTTATAATTATGCATGAATGATTAATTGTGTGAACACCTAAATTATCAGTTTAAATTAAAATAAAATCTGGGTGTATGCATGATTATTTGTCTGCCTGAAATTTAATACTCACTTGCGTGTTTTGATTCACATGAAATGTGATAACGATGCAAAAATGTAGAATATTTATAGATTGTTATAAATATTTTTATGCATGTCCTGTTTCCTGTTGGTGACTTTTGTGTGCTAATGATTTTATATTGTAACGAAATAAACTATGAAATGTTACAAAACTCCTTGAATTGGATATCATGTGGGATTTAATTATTTAATAATCCCGAGTATGGTTAAAAATGATCTCTAACTCCATGGTAGTCGCCTGCTATACTTGGAATTAATAATTTAATTTCATATCACATGCCTGAGCAACCTGAATCCTGATCATAATGCAATTTTCTGAAATTAACAATGACTGAGAGAGTTACGGTTACATGACTAGGTAGGAAAGGACTGAATATCCCTTTAGCGTGCACGCAACGGCAACGAGTGTTGGCCGTGTCTGGTTAAAATTAACCATCCTGGGTCGACTGCAAAGACCACAATGTCTGTTTAATAGTTCCTAGTACGGTCATACTAGGGAACTATGTTAAATCCCTGTGGTAACTCCTCCAATGTCATCAACTTCTAAAGTCACGAAGATTAACACGACATGACATGTAATACGAGAAACAAGGCTTGACCTGATCAACTTGAAGTGTTGTTAATATTACTGCTATCCTGTACGTACGTGAATATAAGTATTCTCTTGTTTGGCATATGATTGTTTGGTGTTGTTTGCATTGCATCCTGTTTGTGTATGGGAAACACATGATATAATAAGCATATCGGACCCCTGAAATGGGCATGTATCCTGTGTTACTGGCCTTCCAAGCTCACGGTTACGTGTTTGTTTCAGGTAATGAACGATCGTGGGATGAATAGCCATACAGCGATGCTGAATAGATTTGGACTATAGAAACGTTCCTTTTATATTTCTGGATATTTGATTTTTATGTAATAAAGGATAATGTAAGTTGGATATTTCTTGATTTCCTATGTTTTTGATACTTAAACCCCCTGCAATCTTGTCGCCTTGCTTCGAATGGACTTCGGAGCGACGATAACGCCAAGTGTCAAGCAGGTATTGGACAGGAAATCTTGGGGCGTTACATTTGAAACCACCAGCATAAACATTAGCATGCTCTCCACCTACAGAATCGAGCAGAACTAGTTGAAGGGCTGCAAGAAAAGCTTGGTTAACTTGAGGCTTAGCCGAATTATCCAGACAACTAGCCGGATCATAAACTGAATTAAATGATGTCCAAGCAAAATTATCCATTACTCTTGAAGGAAGATGCAACCGAACAGCCTCAGTTATCGAAAAAGGTTTGGAAGCTCAGCAACCAGCATAAGAAAGAGTTCACGATAGTTAAGAAAATAGTTGGTGTGAAAGCCGAGTTCGGGAGAGTTTAACCGAAGGACAATACAGAAAGAAAAAAGTCGGACTTATGACTGGGGTAACTCGATCGACAACGAAAAAGAAGACAGATCTCGTGTTGGGATTCAAACAGCTCGGATAAAGACATACGAGCTACATAACCGACTTGAATCAACTCGTCCAAGAAACTTGGGGGCATATTGATCAGCACAAAAAGATCATAGTTACTTTTAATTATAAATATAAAGATATAATCTAGATAATAGATGAGGGGATTTAGGAGATAATTATGAGAATAAGGATTTTAACATAACATAACCTTATTCTAATGGGTAAGATATTCCCCTAATTATCTTCCTAACTAGAATTCCTTAAAAATATAGCTATCTTCTACCTTGTTAAGCCTATAACTACATATTACACAATACAGTATAATTAATGTTGTTGTTCTCTCTCTTGGTCATGGTCATCGTCAGACGATCCCATCATCATCACATCCTTGTGATCATCATTAAGAGATTGTCGATCCTCGACCGTTCAATCTTGTAATTATTTTTTGTGAAAATAATTTATATGGGTGGTGCACTTTTAGTTTCGACGACAATGATAGCGACAATTGTCAATGACAATGAACGATGGTGAAGATAGAAGGAAAATAGGAATGGAGAGGTGGGGACACATTGTGTTACTACGAGGTGCACTGTGTTTTAGAGATGGTTTTATTAGCTTCGATGATGACGGAAAACAACAACAACGAACAAAGGTGACGGTGGTAGAAATAAAGGAATGGATTGTTAGAATTTGATAAAAGATACTCTTTTCGTTTCATATTAAATACAACACTTTCAATCATTGTACTATTCAACACGTATTTTGAAAAGTTTCGTTTGTCGTCTTAATGATGCAAGAAAATTATGTCATTAGCGTCAGGTTGAAGTACATAACTTAAATTATCATTAGTATTGTACGATAATTTTTCAAAAAATAATATTTGATCCTCCCATAATGCGAGTCAAACTTCGTCTCAACAGGTGTGTTTTTCAAACTGTTATAAATAATTCGGAATGGAGAAAGTAACAAAGATAGAAAATATCTTATTGATTTTTTTTCCAATTAATGGGGATAGATTGATTTCTTTCCAAAATCTTAAATTAGGACAAACAAAACCACAATTTATATTGGAGAACCAATTAATAACGAAAATCTCAACTACAATTAATTGATAAACAAGATGCATTTTTAGAATCAAATGATAATTCACTCAAATAAATTATACTCCTTCTGTCCCATAATACTTGCAATAATTGATTAAGTACGGAAATTCATGTGTGTTGAATGTTTGTGGAATTTTATGAAGAAAGATTTTTTTTTTTTGAAATAATGGAGTTTATTACAACAGCATTGAGAGAATATAATGGGTCTATTATAGCTGAGTTTAATTGATTTTGTAAATATTTTTTTAGATAAAAAATTTCCAAAATAGAACACGTTATAAGTATTTTAAAACAGTCCGAACAGACAAATGTTGCATATTTTATGGAATGGAAAGAGTTATATAATAATGACTTGGTATCAATAGGACATAACATCTAGGTTGCCAAATCTATAATATAGCAATTTGTCATCAAATGTGCACTCCAATGCATATTTTTTTTCATACCAAATTATGATTTTTGTTATATGTATTGTCAAATTTGATATTGAAAATATCTAAAACTATATAATAACAACTCCATAAATTTAAGATATATACAAAAATTTTAAAAAGATAAATCCAACAAAAACATAGCTACATTCAATGTGATATTTTCTTGACTTTTCTTTTAGATGGTCATATCAAAATATAGCACATTGTCATTGGAGTAAAATTGATAAAATTTAACACTTTGATACTATTCATGAACCAGAATTTAACTATAATTAGGTTAAAATAGCAATCTTCATTGATCTTGCTTTAACTTATTAATATTAAATATCATTAACATTTTTCCCAAAAAAAAAAAATGTTCTTTTCCATACGCAATCAAAATCTTGAAATAAACAGTTAAACCATTTGCTTGACATGAGAGCACTTGCTAGGGTTTTGACCACATTGAAAATCAATTCATTCCCTCATCGATTCCACTGCAATTCTATCAATCAATCTAGTTCAAACAACTTCATCGAGAGATTGATCAAAGAAACCAAATCGCGAACCAAAGAGATTCTCGATTCCTAAATGGGTTCGATTTCTCATGGCATGCTCTGGTGGCTAAGCTGAAATGTTCTTCGTTGCAAAAGGCCCAGCTGGTATGATTCAAGTTTGGAGATTTTGGGGGTTTTGGGGGATTTATTTGGTGATTTGGGATGGGTTTTTGATGGGATTTATTGGGTTGGGATTGATTTGAGATGGGTTATGCCCAATTTTGGATTTCGGATCCTGGGAGTTGAATAAAATATGGGACTTGTAAGTTGAGTTGTGATTGATGTTCAAGAATTAAGTTTTTTTTAATGGTTTTGCGAATTCGAATTCGAGTTATTGCGCCAGGTCAGGTCGGATTGGGAATGGAATTGTTATATGTATATCGCCATTAGTCATGACCTAAGGAAACTCTTGCAAAACTAACGCGATGCATGGTAGAGCAGAATGGCCATATCTATGTAATGGAGAAAGATTTGTTGAAGCTATCTGGCTCAAGTTCTGATATATAGAAACACAATTCATTCCGATATAATGACATGCTTTGATGAATGTTATGCATTGAGCAGCTTTTGGTATTTGTCCCAATAGTTTAGCTTTTGGTATTTGTGCCAATAGTTTAGCTTTTGGTATTTGTCTAATTGTTCTTGGAAGGAGTGGTGGATTGAGCTTACTTGGCTTGTTTTGCTTGAGAAATGTGCAGTGCCTCATTGCCGTATTGTTACTTTTTTCTGAATGATGTGAAGATATACTTTGGCATCTCATTTGATGTTTTCCTTTCATTACTGGGTCAGGCTCTAAAATGGAGATTACAGAAAATGCAGGAGACAGATGAAAAGGATGTTGAAAGTTATTCCGAGGTAATAGCTCTCTGTGGAGAAATCCACAATGTTCAATTAGCAATTCATGCATTTAGAGCAATGGAGGCGAGTGGGATGAAACCTACTTCTGATGTCTTCAACTCGCTGATAAAGGCTTGTTCCTCTCCCTGCGACGAGTGTACAGCTTTAAGCTTGTTTGAAATCATGGAGAAGTGTGATGCATATAAGCCAAACTCTAGAACGTATAATGCTTCGATTTCGCTCTATGCTATTAATGGGAATCTCAAATCCATGCAAGCATGGCACTCAAGGAAAAAAGCAGCTGGATTTGCTCCTGATCTACACTGTTATGAAGCTCTCATATCGGGATGCATCGAATTGAATAACTATGAGGCTGCTGATAGATACTATGAGGAAATGTATCTTCGGGGATCATACCAAATGTATTCATACGAGAGAAAATGCTTGATGGGTTTTGCAAGCAAGGGAATATTTGCAGAATAAGAGAGTTTGAAATCTATGCTAGAAGATGGTGCTGTAGTTGGTATCGATATGGCCCAAAGGCTATTACGTTTTTACTCTAAATGTGAGAGTATTGAAGACATGGAGGAGCTCTTCCAGACTCTGGTTGCTTCAAATAGTTGTTCCAAAGTTCTGCAACGGGTTCACAATGGACTTATCAAGATGCATGCACAGGTGGCGGACTGATTGGAAGATGTGGAAGACTCTGAAGGATGTTGAAGCAAGGATTATCCTTTGGAGTTCTTGACGAGGTCGAGATGATAATATCTTGTTGCTTAAGGCAGGCGACTTTTGATAGGATGGAACTGTCTTGGAGCATACAAAGGGTACATACAAGACGCATAGTCAACCTATGGTTTGGGTAGTTCCTGGGTATCATGACTTGCCTATCGAGGAAATTGAATGTTATATTAACCAGTATCATTTGGACTGAATGTGTTCTGCAAAGCCATATTAGGAAGCTTGTTGATTGATGTAGTTGGCTATTCTGTTGACCACTGAGTTTTTGCCTAGGTCGGCCAAATTCTGCTTTGTTTCCTACAAGCAAGGTTGAGTTAGGACGGTGTCGTGTTGAGTTTATACTATGAGATGATTACATCATCTTGCCTGGCCAAACGCATACAGTTCTGCAACATAGATCCAAGATGAAGGCTTTAGTCGTCGATGTCGCTTAGCATGAGATGTCCTAAGTCAAGACGATCATAGTTCAGTACTTGCTCTGTGCCAGGGTCATTGAAGATTGTAAGCTCAACTGTATACCCTAGTCTATCTGCAACAGAGGGGCCATAAACAGTTTGGCCAGAATGTTGTTATGTAATCGCCTATGAGATGCATTCACTGGCAGCAAGAAATGTGATGCCTTGATTTCTGCAGATGAAACCGGGCTTTGCCATTGCCGTGCATGTAGTTTTGACTTCAAAAGATTGGATGTGCCATTGCCATGGAGCCCTTTCGGTATAGTGACCTTGAAAGCTTCACGTGAGAACCTGCGACAACTCTGGTTTCTGTAAAAATCGAAGCTGTACAACTCTTACGCGGTTGAAGTGGATGTTTCGGAGGTTTCATGCAACCTTGACAAATTAACATGTGTACATTGGAGCTATCATCAAATGTTCGGCTCTGCTAGCTCACTTCCGATAGTCAACCAGAAAGCATGCATTGCCGGGTTTTAAGGTGGACTTGAAAGTTGAAAGTGTCCATAAAATACATAGTATCTTGATCCCAGGTAAAATATAATATTTTTTTTAGATCGTCTCATAATAAATATAATATTTTTTTATATGAAAATCTTTTCACACAAAAAACATAACTTGAATTTCAACTTTTGTCATGCATTTTATTCACCTTATTTTTGTTCAGCATTTTTTTCTTATTTTTTGTTGCACAACCTCACTTCTATTTTTTTTATAGTAGTGGAAAGAAGAGTTTTCTTCAGCTAAAGTATATTCATTAATTCATTAATTTATGTCATAACTGTTATAATAAATGTTATTATCAATACAAATTCAACACATATATAAAATCTTATGTAAAGTCAAACGATTGTGTTTTTTATGGGACGGAAGTAGTAATAAATATGACTTTGTGAACACTTCTTGATATGTCACAGCTGCAATTGGTTCTTGTCTCGAACCACATGCGTCTCGAACCACATGCCTTTGTATGTCTTTGCCTCTTGATTCAGTTCTGAGTCTGGCTTGTTTTATGATAACCTCTAAGATTAAGGTGTTTCGTCTCTAGCTTCGAATTCATGTCGCAGATCACCTGGAAGCCGTTCAAATGCATTCCACATGTGATTGATACTAGAATGACATTATGGCCCGAACTGACCTAATATTTCAACATAATAGATATGCCCCATCAACCCACACGTCCAATATCTCTTCAATCTTATCACCTTGTGTATAGTCAGTCTATCAACAATTTTGAGCCATCCCTGTGAATAAAGTCATGACTGAACAAGTCACCCAAAAGAAATCATATATTCACCGAGGACTCGGATTCTACTGCTGAATGGAGTCCGAGCTCGGTAGATGATGGCACTCTATGAGTATAACATTCAGATACAAGCATGTGCCACCTAAAGAATACCATCAAGATAAAATAATTAATCCATACGACCAGATTGTCTCAAGAGGATAGCAAAAGGCCTTCGTGAGATTCCCACGGGAAATCACACATCATAGCCTAAGAAAAACACTTCCAACTTCAGCGAGAAGTACATTATCATACCAATGAGACGACTGATTTGCTACTACAAAGCCATACCTTGAAATGGGACAAATCACAAATGTACATTCGCATTGATTCTTTCATTACGTTCTGTTCATTAAACACAAAAAGGGGAGAATTCAGATTGCTTTCGTCCCAAATTTGAAGAAAGCGTTCTTATTTTATGCCAGCATCCAGTTCAATGGGAAGAGACACCGAACTGTCAAGAGAAAGAAAAACTGGAGCACCACTTATAATAGAAGCAGAAGAAGCCTGCATGCATAAGAAACCTCGAAGGAAAATCCATTTAAAGAATTTCAAGGTTGACGGGCTCCCGCAGGAACCTCTCCATTTGTTTCGCCCTAGTTCTGATAGACATGTCGAAGACCTTTCTCTCGAACTCCACAACAAGACCACCAAGGATACTGGGATCAACCTGGGAAAAAAAGACACAGCAGCAAACTATGTCAGTAAATGCAACAGCAAGGGCATAGATTTTATCGTCGAAGGCACGAAAGTTAGCCGGTAAAACGACATCTACAATTGAATCATGAAGGCAGAAAAAGAAGAATACCTTCTGTTCCAGCTTAACCTTTTTCCCTTGCCCAATTATCTCCTGTAGCGTCTCCTTCAGTTCTTTTTCTTCCTCCGCGGGTAGGGGCTGGGACAAAAAGAGCAATTGTTGAATGTCAACAAACAGATTCGAACAGAAAAATGCATCTGTAAACCCTATTGTCGAGAGCCATGAAAAAGCATGGCAGACATATATACAACAATGAACATTAAGCAACAAAACTTACAATAACAGTAGTAACGATAGCTTGCACTTCACCCTTATGAGCCATTGCCAACTCTGTGAATCTCTTTGCA
>JAOVYX010022482.1:0-14564 GCA_035668315.1 Drosera spatulata
CCCCTCCCCCTCCCCCCGTCCTCTTGAGTATTCTGATTCACAGGTGATAGGAATGTGCAATCCCTTCACTTGTATAAAAATTGATGAACAAAACTTAGAAGTATTAAGCATGATGTAGTTTGTGTGCTGAAGCTGAAAATCAGGTTAGTAATCTGCAGTCGATGTTTGATGCGGAAGAGCAAACGATCAGAGATGGAGAACATTATGGGGGCCACCAGATGCAAACCACTACAGAGGATTACAGCAAGCCAGTTAAGACATGCAAGGCCTACAAATGCTTCAAGATTTAGGATCAATCTTGTTGGCAAGGGCCAACACAACAATGCAGAAAAGGTTACAGCAGTGCTGAGTGCAGACAAATCTGCAGCAGTGATCGGGTGTAGACGAGGTCTAAACGGTACTGAGTGTAGATTAGGTTGTAGCAGACTGAGTGCAGCAGAGATGGTTGCTTAAGTTGGACAAGGATCAAAGGATTGGTCAAATAAAAGATTTGAGGTATGGAAAAACTGTACGAGGATCAGAATAAAGCTGATCTGTCAACATTAGTGAAGGGATCACATGTGTTGCTAACAGACAGGCTGTCAACATTAGATCAAGTACAGTCACTTGTTCATTTCCTAAGCTTATAAAAGGGGATCAAAGGAGCTCAGAGAATAGAGCTATTGATAAATGATTGAACGTACAAGAGCATACGAGAAATCTAAATTCAAAGCTATTCAAGTGAGCTGAACTGAAGAAAATAGGAAGAAGAGAGTTCACTAGTCTCCATTGAAGAATAAAGCTACAACAGAGTTCGAAGAAGGATCTGTGCAAGGATCTAGGTTCTTTGCCTTTGACAAGTTTGTAAACTTCTAAAGGGGTTATCTTGTAAGCCAAAAACAAGAAGATAGTGGACTCACCTCTTGGATTGACTACACTAGTCATCAACGGAGGACTGGAATACGCCCTCGTTTATCAGTTGATAACAAGTGTTTGAACCAGTATAAATCCTGTGTTCTTGTCTTGCATTTCTTTATTCTGCATATTAGAACTGTTGGAAACCAACTAAAACAACAAAAAGAGACAAGATTTCAAAGCACAAGTCTCTGCAACAGACACCTTCTGTAGTTTGCAAGGTTTATCAGTGTATTCTAATTGAATACTCCGCTACATTACACTGAAAATTTTAAAATAACCTATTCATCCCCCCCCCCCCTCTAGGTTGTACCTGTGGAACTAACAATTGGTATCAGAGCTTGACTTTCTAGACTTAACAGTTTTTGGAAAGAAAAAGTCTTTTCTTTTGATTTAACTTTGCAAAGAAGTTACTAACAGCTTATTTTGTGAAGTAAATATGGCTCCTCTAAAGCTATCCAAGTGTCCTAACAGTGGAGAGCCACCAGCATGTTCAGTTGACAAGTTCAACCACTGGAAGTTGAGAATGCTTGCACATCTGCACTCAATAGATGAAAGGATACATGATATAATCATAGATGGGCCATACATGCCTAAGATGGCAGATCCACTTGATGATTCAAGAGAAGTGGATAAACCCAAATCCCTCTGGACAAAGGAGGACTAGGATTTGGTGCTGGTAGATAGAAGGGCCAGAAATCAAATCTTCAAAACCCTTGATAATGACATGTTTGAGATAGTGGTTCACATAACCACTACAAAAGAAGCATGGGATGCTCTACTGCTCAGAAACGAAGGAACAAATGAGATCAGAGAGAACAAGAAGGATGTCCTCATGCAACAGTATGATTGGGTCTCAATGAGATCCTGATGAAAACCTGACCAGTTTGTATGAAAGATTCAATATGCTGATCAACAAACTCAAAACCTTAGAGAAGACTTTTGATAACAAAGAAGTCAACCTAAAGTATATGAGATCACTTGGTGAGATATGGGGAACAAAGACCATAGCAATAAGGGAGTCCAGTGATTTTGTCAAAATGTCCATGGCCTAACTATATGGATTTTTGCACACTTACAATCTGGAAGTAGAGCAGAAGAAGCAAATTGATGAGGCTAGAAAGAAAATTCTGGCCTTCAAAACAGAAGAGAAAATTCTGAGATCTATTATAGAAGAGGAAAGTAGTGACTTCTCGTCTACGAGTGAACAGGCAATTTCAGAAGGATTTGCACTTATGGGCAAGAAATTCAAAAAGCTGTTCAACAAGAAAAATGTCAGAAAGAACATCTCGAGTAAGGTCAAAGAAGCAGAGAACGAGGTCTGCTATAATTATGGAAAGCAAAGACACTTTGTTGCACAATGCAGACGATCAACATAGGAATCGTCTGCACAAAGAAACAAGAAAGAATACAGCAAAGGAGCTCTGAAAGAACAGAAAAAGGCAAAGCCTATGCTGAAAAGACATGGAGTGAGACAGACTCAGATGATGAAGGAACAATCTCAAATGCACAACTCTATCTCACGACAAGAAATGACGAAAAGCAAAAGGTATTTGATTTTCCTAACTCAGATGCCACTCTAGAAGAATTAAAGGAGGCTCTCCAAGAAACCTCTAAGAACTTTATTGCCCTTTCAAGAAAAAATAAAGACAATGTCGAATTGATTGCAAATCTCAGAGAGAATTACAATCTGGCATATAAAGAGATCGACAATAAGTCAAATGACCTGTTAGTAGACTAAAATGAGCTGAAAGAATCAGATGAGAAGAAAAAACTTTTCAATGCAGTAGTGAAAACACTCACAAAAAGAAATGCTGAGCTGCAAGCTCAACATAGGTCAATCCTCATGTGATCGATCAACAGTAGGGTACAAAAGCTGGTTGAGTGGTACTGTACATTCAAAAACAAATAATCACACTACAGCTAGTAAGAAAGAGGTAAAACAGACTTCTATAAAAATTTTACAGAAGGGTAAAACCTCTCATGAACAAGGAAAGTAGAGCAGTAAAGTCTCTGCTGCTCAACCCAAAAGGATTAAGTCCTTGAGCAAAACACCAGCACAACCTAGTGCAAAACACCACAAAGTGTATACAGCTTGAAATCATAAGATGGAGGACAACAAGAGGTCACATAGACATCAGTATGCACCAAACTACTCAGTATGGAATAATACTTCCAATACTGCATGGAGAAGACCATATCAGAAGTCCGTCTGCACATGCAGAATACAGCAGAGTGAATGGAAAAACATTGCCAGATAACCTAGAGCAATAAGACCAAGAATCTGCTGCTATATATGTGGCAAACCTGGTCACAAATCATTCGAATGTTAAACCTCACACAAGAAAATTATTCAAGTGTGAATGCCCAAAACTAACAAGGACCCATACTTGTGGGTACCATGTACAAAGGCTTCAACCCTATATTGCAGGAACAACAGGATGGAATATTGTACTTAAACAGTGAATGCTTAGGGCACATGATTGGGAACAAAAGTATATTGAAAGACTACAGGAAAGAAGAAGGACCACTAGTCATCTTTGGAGGAGGCAAGGCAGATAAAACTAAAGGTTATGGATCCCTTGGTACAGGTTCCCCAATCTTTAGAGATATGACT
The DNA here is from genome assembly GCA_035668315.1 of Drosera spatulata. NCBI lineage: Eukaryota > Viridiplantae > Streptophyta > Magnoliopsida > Caryophyllales > Droseraceae > Drosera > Drosera spatulata. Next base: position 3,512 of record JAOVYX010022482.1, read on the forward strand.
TATGTTAAAGGATTAGAACATAACTTGCTATCCATCAGTCAATTATGCGACAAGAATTATGATGTTTCCTTTACTCATGATTCGTGTCAAGTAAAAGATAAAATCACTAATGAAGACAAACTGATAGAAGCAAGAAAAGAAGACATTTATGCAGTAGACTTCAATTCATCTCAATCAGCACAAATTACATGCTTTTATACTAAAGGTGCTGAAGATACAAACTGGTTATGGCACAAAAGATTAGCTCACCTAAATTTCAAAACCATAGCTAAGTTGTCCTCAGAAAACTTGGTAAGAGGTCTTCCTCAAATCAAGTTCAAGAAAGATAAGATTTATAAGTCATGTCAAGAAGGCAAGCAGATTAGAGCAAATATCAAATCAATGAATTCATCAAAAATAGTTAGAATCCTTGAACTGCTGTACATTGATCTTTTTGGTCCAATAGAAGTAGAGAGCTTAAACAGAAAGAAGTATACTCTAGTTATAGTAGATGTCTACTCAAGCTATATGTGGGTAATATTTTTGCATAAAAGGAGTGAAACCTACAGTCTGCTGACTAGATTTCTAAGACAAGTACAAAATAAAAAGGGTACTGACGTAGTCACAATAAGGAGTGATCATGGTACTGAATTCGATCAAACAGGAGTTGATAATTATTATGATGATCATGGTATTAAACACAACTTCTCAGCACCTAGAACACCTCAGCAAAATGGTGTAGCAGAAAGGAAAAAATAGGACACTCATAGAAGCAGCCAGAACAATGCTTGCTGATGCACATTTACCCAAAAGCTTCTGGGCTGAAGCAATAAACATTGCATGCTATGTTCAGAACATGTGTCTTATACATAAGCTGCATAAAAGGACTCCCTATGAATTATGGAAAGGAAAGACATCAAGTGTCAAATACTTTCATGCTTTTGGATGCAAATGCTATATTCATAACAATGACAAACACCATGTAGGAAAATTTGACCCTAAGACAGATGAAAGAACATTTCTAGGATATTTCACAGCTAGTAAAGCTTTCAGAGTGTATAACAAGAGAACACAAACAGTTGAAAAGTCAGTTCATGTTTCCTTTGATGAATCTGAAATATCCATCCGTACTGCTAATGTCTTTGATGAGGAATGTGCATTCATAGATGATGAACAGGATGCAGAGAAGAGTTCCGATGTTGCAGAGAAGGATGAACAGTCTACAGACACAAAAGAGAACAGTGCTGCACCAGAGCCAGAACAGCCCACAACACAACAACAATTGGAGCACATCACCATTGATCAAGATAAAAGGAGATGGATCAAGACACACACACAAGATGACATCATTGGAGACAAGGATGCACCAGTGCAGACTAGAAGAGCAACAACTAAAGAATGCCTGACTGCATGCTTCATATCAGAAATAGAGCCAAAGACAATTAGTGAAGCTCTAAATGATCCAAACTAGATTGATGCCATTCAGGAAAAGCTAAATGAATTTCAAAGAAATGAAGTATGGTATCTAGTGCCCAAACCCAAAAACTATCCAGTTGTTGGGTGCAAGTGGGTGTTCAGAAATAAGACTGATGAAAATGGAATAATCATCAGATACAAAGCCAGGATAGTAGCAAAAGATTACTCACAGGAAGAAGGGATTGACTTCGGTGAAACCTTTGCCCCTGTTGCAAAACTGGAAGCAATAAGAATGTTTCTTGCCTTTGATGCATACCAAGGATTCAAAGTGTATCAGATGGATGTAAAGAGTGTCTTCCTCAACGTAAAGCTGCAAGAAGAGGTTTATGTTGAACAGCCTCCTGAATTTGAAGACTTTGAACATTCAAATCATGTCAACAGGTTAGATAAAGCATTATATGGATTAAAACAAGCTCCAAGGGCATGGCGTGAAACTCTCTCAACTTTTCTATGTGAAAATAATTTTCAAAGACGAAAGGTAGATACTATCTTATTTCTTAAAAAACATAAGGAGCATACACCCTTAGTGCAAATTTATGTGAATGACATTATCTTTGCTGCTTACTAATAATAAATTATAGGAGATTTGCTGCCTTAATGAAATCAAAATTTCAAATGAGTTTAATGGGAGAGCTAAAATGTTTTCTAGGACTTCAGGTACAACAGGTAAACAGTAGAATACTCATAAATCAAGCTAAATACCTGAAAATACAGTCAAGAAATATGGACTAGAAAATACAAGTCATATGAAAACTCCTATGAGCTCATCTGCAAAGATAGATAAAGATGAGAGTGGGAAAGGAATAAACCAAACAATATATAGGGACATAATAGGATCATTTCTGTACCTGACTGCTAGCAGACCAGACATTTTATACTCAGTATGCATATGTGCTAGATATCAATCTGATCCCATCACACTGCAGTAAAGAGAATCCTGAGACATCTAAAAGGAACTCCAGATCTGGGTGTATAGTATTCTAGGAAATCAAATTTTACTCTAACGGGCTATTCAGATGCAGACTTCGCAGGTTGTAGGGTTGACAGAAAAAGCACAAGTGGAACATGTCAATTTCTTGGTACAAGATTGCTATCATGGTTCGGCAAGAAGCAGACCACAGCGTCCACCTCTACTGTAGAAGCAAAATACATAGCTGCAGGAAGCTGTGCTGCACAAGGGTTATAGATAAGGTCACAGCTTGCAGACTATGACATAACATTTTCAAAAACACCAATATTTTGTGAAAACACTTCTGCAATGGCAATTTCAGAAAATCCAGTTTTTCATACAAGGACCAAGCAAAAAGATGTTAGATATCATTTTATCAGAGATTATGTACAAAAGGTCATATTAAAGTGGAATATATTCCAACAGAAAAATAAATTATAGACATTTTTATAAAGTCTCTTAATGAGAACAAATTTATCCAATTCCGAGGAGAGTTGGGAATGATTGATTTAAATCAATAAAATGGCCTAAATGCTCTATTGCTCTACTGCACATGTAGGATGCAGACCTGCATTATTTTTACCCTACTACATTTCTATTTTTGGAAAGAAACATTTTTAAAACTGACTGCTTAAATTTTCGCAACAGTCAAGTAAATGACTGGAACAACACAATGGTCAATTTTTTGGCAACGGTAACTTTTCAAATGGATATAAATATGTAAAATTTTTCAACTCAAAAAAGGTAATCATGTCCAGGGAATTCTCCAAGGACCAAATCACCTTTGATCAACAGGAGATAATGTGTGCAATCCTCATGAGGCACAAAATCAACTGGGCGAAGATGTTGATGTACTAACTGGCCAAAGCAGTAGAGGCCAGACAACCACTCTTTGGAAGGGTTATCAACATAATCCTGAAAGCGAAGCTCAAACTCTCTGATAAGAGGGGAATGCCATGGACTGTGGCCAAGCAAATAGATATGAAAAAGATTGGGAAGCAACCAATTGGCTTCTCAAAGAAGGCCATAACAGACTACAGAAAAGCCTGCAGAATAGCCTAGCCAGAAGGAGCCCGTGAAGCCCAAAGAAAAAGTCACCAAGAAGGTCTCAGAAGTCAAATCAAAGCATACCAGAGTCACAAGAAGAAAGCTTATCCTGCAGACCTCAGAAATGGAAACCTTATCAGAAATCCCTACTGCATAACCTATGGAAATAGTAGAAGAAACTCAGTCTGCGCCTGCAAATGAGCAGTCTGCATATGCAGATGAGCAGACCTCAGGCTTACTCCTTTACCTAACTTCAAATAGACCAGATATTATGTTTTTTGTATGTCTTTGCACAAGATTCTAGGCTAACCCTAAAGAGTGTCACTTGAAAGCAGTAAAAAGGACATTGAGATATTTGAATGGAGCACAAAAGATTGCATTATGGTATCCTCCAGTCCTATGCTTGTTGGTTATTTAGACGTAGATTTTGCAAGTTATCTTGTAGATAGGAAAAGCACTTCCGGTACGTGTCATCTACTTAGTCCTTACTTAATTTCCTGGAGTTCTAACAAACAGAATTTAGTTGCATTATCCACAGCTGAGGCTGAATATATAGTTATAGGTCTTTGTTGTACTCAGATCCTATGGATAAAATAACAACTCAAGGACGATGGAATTGATTTAGGATGTGTACCAATCGTATGTGATAATTCTAGTGCAATCTGTGTAACCAAGAATCCAGTACAATACTCAAGAACTAAGCATATAAATATACGTCACCACTTCAGGAGAGATCATTATGAGAAAAGTAATGTAAAGCTTGAATACATTGAGACTGAAAAGCAATAGTCAGACATATTCAGAAAACCACTAAGCAGAGAAAGATTTGAAAAAGTGAGACAAGATTTAGGCATGATCAAGTTTAACTAAGCTAGTCATTATTCCTAATTCCTTTGGGTTGGCTTAATTCCTCTTGTGAATCTGATTTTCACGTATATATTGCAGGGGTTCGAGGAAGCTTGAACATTAGGGAACGAATACATGATGGTACACAAGCGGATTCTATCAAGATTAAGGTACATTATGTTTGGTATTATTCTGACTAAATATAACTGTTACGATTCTTGATGTTTAAAATTAAAGTGCCTTTCATTGATTATACATCATAAAATCTTATCAACATTCTTGCAAAAAAATATCACGATTTGGTGTCGTTCCCATAACCCCATCATTTGCCCTATCTATGGAGTTGATATATTCTTTGCAAAAGCCATTTTGTATTCCATAACTGTATGCCACATTAACCACCACATCATCAAATCCATAACTCCCCTCATCATCACCATGAACATCAACTTCCCAACTTCCTCTCCACAAACCCACATCCAAAATCACCATATAAAACAGCCACCATACCTCGAAGGAGTTCCAAATTGCAATCCCAAGTTTGATCAAAAGTGCTCGACAACACAGGCCAAAATCCAATCACCCTTATGAGGAAGTACTCAATCCTGTTCCTCTTAGTGAGTACCCACTTGAGCCACGATCGAAACCAAAATCCAAACCACCAAGAAAGCTCAGACAACCAAAGATGTAGAAAGTAGAGAGTTTAAAGATTAGGGAATGGGTTGAAGTTCAGGAAGGGAACACAGAGCCAGTACCAATGGAGACAGCGACAATACCGTTATCACCATCCACAAATCAAATAAACCAATGCAAACCCAAAGTCCTGTTGGTACAAAGGTGGTTGAAAGCTCCAAAGGTACTGAAGAATTCACAGATGCTGTTGATGACAGAACGGTCACATCCATAAATCCTAGGGTTTATAGGGGGAAAGATTCTGAAAATCCTCAAAATCAGAGTCTAAATCTTGAAATCTTTGTTGGCCTGGCCATTGCTGAGAAGAAGAAGGGTGATGGAGGTGAAAATGAGGAAGAACCAACCATGGTAGAGGCACAGGCTGTTGGTGATGTGTCTGTGCATGAAACAGTAACTGGAGCTAGGGACTAGTCCTATGCTTAGGAGATGATCCAAGGTGTATTTGATGATCTAAGGGAGACGATGGTTGAAAGTGTTAAAGGAGATGCAGAGAAAGTTATTGAGAACATAGAAAAGATCCCAAAAGCTATGAATGCTGAGAAAGAAGTTGATGATGAAGAAACTAAGACAGATAATGACATATCACTTATCATAAAGATGAGAAAAAAAAAGTTGCTGAGAAAAAGTCAAAAGTTCAATGGGGAACCTACCAAACAGAAGAAGAAGGAGAAGGTACCAGTCCTACCAGCTGGTTGATCAATCTACCAACCTTGATACTCTATCATATGGTCTACACACAAGAGCACAATAACCATAACCTCCCTTATGGCATCTGGCTGTCCAAGAACTTTGATGAAGTAAAAGTAATGCCAAAGGAAGTGAATGACAACAGAAAGCTGAGAAAGGTTGCTATTTCAAGGCTATGTGAGTGGATTCTTTGAAGTTGAAGCCAATTGATGGAGAATGGGCGAGAAAGGGCAAGAAGGATAGTGGAGCGGATGAGACCGACCCCATGGATGCTGAGACAGACTATGCAGCCTGTGCCTTACTAAAAAAGAAGTTAGTAGAGGAGAAGAAGAAGGTTGTCAAGCTGTAGATCAGGTTGAAGACTCGCTCCAAACCTGTTGAAACCTCAACATCATCTACAACCTCCTATGATTCATCTGAACCCTAATCCAGCTTCACAAATTAAGGCAAGCCAGTGACCCCTTTGCATATTTTCTTTGTCCCAACCCCATTTAAATTTCGAACACTTTGAACTCTTACTGTTATGGTCTGTAATAACTAACTAGATGTATGCACTCTAGCTTTGATTTATCAATGTAAGTGGACCATCATGGACTAACTCTCTTTTGTAGGGATGGCTAAGATTTATTTGCATACGGGTTAGGTGGTTTTTTTGAATGATGCCAAAAGGAGGAAAAAGGAGTGATGGTTTAGAGTAGTTATTTGATGATGCTTACCATGCTTGTCTTTTCTTTTTCAATCTGTTTGCATGAGTGCCATGTGAAATATGTCTTAACTGCCCTGAAAATCTCTTGTGTATTCGTGTTTTACTAACCTTTTGCAGGCAATCGGAACTGGTATCAAGGAAAAAAGAGGATAGGACTGGTACTAACCAACAGGTAAGAAACAAAGCCATGATATGACCTGTTTGTATGATTTCTGAGTTCTGATTTGGTCCAAGTTTCATTGATGGATCTTCTGCTTAGTTAGTCAAATCTTTTAGACTATCAATAGTTTGACATCAACAAAAAGGGAGAAATTGTTGAACATTCATGTGTATAATAAGGAAAATAATTGGACATTCATGTTAGTTTTGACGATAGCAAACTTCATTTCTACAAGATGTCATGATGTGTTTTGTGTAAGTGTTATAGGTTGATAAACAGTGTACTCACATACTGGACATTTCACAAGCATGATTTAGAGTCTCTGAACAAGGATCCAAGTGAAGTGTTTGGGACATATCAAACATGTGGAAGCATTTGAACCTACAATGAGCGTTGATGTAATTCAGTTGTGGAGTCCAAATATAATGGTATGGCAATCCAATAATCCTTAAGTATTTTAGAAGCACAAAAATCCAAAAAGATTTTGAAATGTTTTCAGTGCTTTACAATGGGACCAGTCCCATAGACACTGCGAGTTTTCAGAAATTGTTTTGACTTGGTCAAGTGTGGTTAAACTTTGAAGATTTGTTTTGATACTTTCCAAACAAGTCATGGTTTTGAAATATTTTCTTAATACTTTTTTACTCATTAAATTTTATGAAAATCAAGGAATCAAATAATTACCACTTAACATACCTTCCTAAATGATTTTTGAAAAGAAATCTACACAATCTTCTATTCACTGAATGACTATAGATTGAAAGCTCTACTGTTTTCTAAACCTAAGCAAGCAAGAAGCTTTTGAGGGTTAAAAGTCCCAATATAGCTTGCTTTGGAGACTAGAGAGGGGGGGTGAATAGTCTTTTTTTCAAAAAGTTATAATCTAATCAAAATTAGATTGACAAAAGACTCGTTCAAAGATTATTGCAGTAATACAATACCTTATTGCAGTAATGTTAATTCCTTTTAGTTTTGTTCTAAGTCAAATTTGATTAGCAGTAGGGTTATAGGTACTGAAAGCAGTAATGTAAAAACACAAAGGTTTTTATACTGGTTAGATAATATAGCTAAAATACGGTTATATCCCTTAATTCAGTCTTCCCTTGATTATCAACATGATATATCAAGAGGATAGCACTAAGTTTGATTATTTTTGGCTCACAATCAACCTGCCACTTTACACTGTGTAAATGACAATGCAAACCAAAACTCAAGAACTTTTCTTCTCCTCTACAGGACTTGAAATAGCTTCTTGTTATTGTTTGTAGTACACTAGCACTATTCAAGCCCTGCTTTCAGATTGCTGGTTCAGATCTTCAACAATCAACTTTTCACTTCTCTTCACTGGGAGCCTTACTGCACGAGTATTCAGTTCAGAGCAATGGAGATTCGTAAGCTACAAGGTTACTTTAATCTCGGGCATCACCTTCTGTATTTATAGGCAATCCCAATATTGTAGCAATTGTCAAAATCATCCTTTTCTTGAAACATCGCTTTCATGCCACCTTGGAACCATCTAGTCAAAACTCATGACTTCTGTTCCTGACACTGATTTTCCAAACTCATCCTTGTCAATTCTTATTATTGAGCTCATTGGAGTCTTCATTATTGAGGCAATCTCCAAATCGAACTTTTTGATCATATTCTTAAGGTACTTAGATTGCCTTATGAAACTACCTTTGTTATCTTGCTACACTTGAAGACCCAAAAAGTATTTGGATTCTTCCTTGAGACTCATTTGAAACTTTGATGTCATAAGCTTAGCAAACCTGTCACACAGTTTCTCCCTTGGGTACTTCCAAAAATAATGTCATCAATGTATATTTAAACTAATAAGATGTTATCCTTGTGGTGCTTTATAAAGAGAGTTGTGTCTACCTTTCCTCTATTGAATTCATGATCAATGAGGAAACCTGACAAAGTTTTATACCAAGCTCTTGGAGCCTGTTTTAATCCATAAAAAGCTTTGTCAAGTCTGTAGACATACTCATGCTATGTGTAATCCTCAAAGCCAGAAGGTTGTTGTACATATACTTCCTCATGTAATTTTCCATTCAGAAAGACACTTTTAACATCCATTTGATATATCTTAAAATCCTTATGTGCAGCGTATGCAAGAAACATCCTAATAGCTTCAAGTCTTGCTACAGGGGCAAAGGTTTCATCAAAATCGATGCCTTCCTCCTGTGAATATCCCTTAGCAACAAGTTTAACTTTATTTCTAATGATGGTTCCATTTTCATCATTTTTGTTCCTAAAAAACCCATTTGCATCTTATTATGGGATAGTTCTTAGACTAGAAACTAGATGCCATACCTCATTCTTTTTGAATTCATTGAGTTCTTCTTACATAGCATTGACCTAGTCACTATCCTTAAGAGCTTCTTCAATCTTCTTAGGCTCTACCTCTGAGATGAAGCATGCAGAAAGACATTCCTCAGTAATAGCCCTTCTAGTCCTTACTAGATCATTTGCATCATCTATGATGTTCTCAGATGGATGATCTTCTGTCCATTGTCTCCTTTTTCTTCTATCATCCACAGCTTGTTATTGAGACTCTACTGCAGGTAACTCTTCTATAGCCCGTTGAGGCTCTACTGTAGGTAACTGTTCTATAAGCTGTTGAGGTTCTACTGCAGGAGACGCTTCTGTGGTTTCCTTTGTTGTGTGCTGCCCTTCTGTAATTTGTTCAGCATTTACATCAACAAACACTACTACATTTTCCTCATTATTTTTCTGTGTGTCTACAAGGTCAGATTCATCAAAGGATACATGAATAGTTTCTTCAATTATTTCAATTCTTACATTTAACACTCTAAAAGTCTTACTGACAGAAGAGTATCCTAGAAAGATCCCATTATCTACTTTTGACCAAAATTTTTCAGTGTAAACTTTCTCATTAGTATGAATGAAACATCTGTATCCAAAGACATGAAAATAACTTATAGATGGGGTCTTTCCCTTATACAACTCATATGGAGTCTTGTTGTATAATTTGTGCACAAGGGATCTATTTAGAACATACTTTGTTGAATTTACTGTCTCAACCCAATACCTTTTATCTAATTTAGAGTCATGCAGTATTGTCCTAACAGCTTCTATTAGGATCCTATTCTTCCTTTCTATAATCTCATTTTATTATGAGGTTGTAGGTGCAGAAAAGTTATGTCTAATTCTATCATAATTGCAATACTGAACAAAACCATATTGATCAAACTCAGTTCCATGATCACTTCGTATTGCAATAACTTTTTGACTCTTTTCGATTGAAATTTGTCTAAGATGTCTTATAAACATGTGTCACTTTTCTTATAGAGGAAGAATACTCATGTGTAACTAGAAACGTTTACAATGACTAATGTAAATTTCTTCTTACTTGGACTTTCAACCTCTATTGGACCAAAAAGGTCCATGTGCAGTAGCTATAGCACCTTTACTGTTTAATCAGTATTAATGCTTTTAAAGCTTGTCTTTGTTTGCTTGCCATGTTGGCAAGAGGCATATAGCTTGTCCTTACAAAACTTAACTTTTGACAAGCCTCTAACTAAACCCTGAGAGGCAAGTTTTGAAAGGTTTTTGAAATTTAAATGTGCCAGTCTCCAGTCCCAGAGCCATAGCATCTTTTCTGTTTTATTTGTGTAGAAGCAAGTGGTGTCATTGGGTGAAGAGTTCATGAAATCCACAACGTAAACGTTGACATGCCTTTTCCCAATAAGCTTGATCTCATTCGAATTGAGATCCCTCACTTCACATAGGCCTTTCATGAAATTCACATCATAACCTTTATCACGTAATTGACTTATGGACAACAAATTATGACCTAGTCCTTCAACATAAGCCACATGTTTAAAGACTAGTGAACCTATACCAAGGGTTCCATAACCTTTAGTCTTACCCGTCTTATTGTCACCAAAGATTACTTGGGGACCATTTTCCTCTATAAAGTCTAACAATAAGGCCTTGCATCCAGTCATATATCTTGAGCATCCACTATCTAGGTACCATGTTAAATTATGATGCTCCTCATCACTGTTATGAGTCATGAGGCAGATGAGTGACTTTTGTGCTCTGGAGAGGCTTTCTAAGATGACTTCTTCCTCATCCGAGTCAGTGTCACTACAAGTCTTTGCTGTAAGAGTCTTTTCTTTTCTAAAAGGCTTCCTTAGTGGTTGCTACTCAGACTTACTACACACCCATTACAGGCTCACTTTCAAAGCAGACGAGTCTCAGACTTGGTGCATGCTGAGATATTCTAAGACTTAAGTTTGCCTATCACTCAATTTCTATACATCATGGATTTGACTCAATAAAGGTGAATTAAACGAATCTAAGGACACACAAACACGATATGCTACTGTAACGGCCCGACATTTCACGTCCTTTTCAGAGAAACACGTGATGTTACCGTCGTTGGGAACCCACATCTCCAGCATGGCGTACTCCACATAAATAGGTTTAGGTTAAAGAATAAAATGACACCCACTTATACATCATCAACCTGGAACACAAA
>JAOVYX010022483.1:0-14563 GCA_035668315.1 Drosera spatulata
GAAGCAGCTCTCATAAGATAACATTAATGGATATAATCCAGTCACACGCATTATAGACATTATCTCAAATAGCCTCTCCATGTAAGTCGTTTCAAGACTTCCCCTTGAACCGAATCTCTGTTGACATTTTATCTATTGACTGCATTTTTGTAAAAATATCGAGCATTATGACTTTAACTGATAACCTGCGCACAAACTGTTTACTAGCACACCTATAACTACTCTCGTCTCAGCCATGATTATAACATCTCACCCACCAAATCCAACTTGCATTAAACATCTAAAAACTATCACATCACCCAATAATTTTGTCTCCCACTTGTATCAAAAATATAATCCCATATCATTCATAGCAACAAAACCTTGTTTTTTCCACAACAAGTACAGTTGTGATGAACTACAAAATTAACCTGCAACGTAGCAATTCTCATCGAATGGAGGAGAAAGTATCCATGTAATTGTCTCCTCTAATGTTACACTCGGCACGTTGACATCGATATCAAGACCAAGGAGCGTAACGAAAAAATAACAGCAAAAGATATACACAACCACCCAGGACTAAGGGAGGAATATGTACGCAGTCTCTGAGGAACAGAAGAGATATATACATTACCAAGATATATTCACGTCCGTCCGATAACTGGTATTATGATGAAGCTAAAGTTATCTCATGTCTATAGCTAAAAGATACTGTAATACAAGAGGAAAACCAAACAACATATTCGCTAACGGGCGTTATATTCAGTAACCTTTTTTCCGCCTAAAGGCTACGCTATCATGTCTCATTGTCTACTAAACTCAGGCAATCGTTCTTCATGCCTGCGGTTACCTCTTTATAAAGCAAACAAAATAACAAAGCTATGCAAACCCTGTTCTTATGATGTACGAGATTCTTTCTATATCTATCTTATAATTGGCTCGTTTTTAGCCGAAACTCCTTTGACCAAGCCAGCCAACACGAAGGAGATCGATGGATGGATCGGTTTGTCTTAGCTTCTTGTTATGTACTGTCTTCAGAAACTCCACCCGAGATGAGTTGCAAAAAAAAAAAAAAAGAAACGCTAACGACGATCGGTATTCCTGTTTGTGAAAGCAAAATGTCACCTTCTACTCCTTTACGGTCTTAGTGACCTGTGTGTAGCTGAACCTATGTAGAAATCCCGTCTGGTATCGGCGACGCAAATGGATTTTCTGGAAGTTCGACCCCTTGGCTGGATGATATATGAAAAAACAAAAATACAAATATCAGGCAACGAACATAAATAGTGCTCACGAGAACTGACGCATTTGAATACTCGAGAGCGTAATATGATACAATGTACGATCTCCATTTCAGAAAACGGAACATGTTGGGTATGTATTGACTATAGTGGAGACAAGCAAATATACCTGTCGTGGTCGTAGTAATCTGTAGTTAGAAACCTTGATCGACCGCTAGATGACCTATTACCGAACATGTTGGTCATCAGGTTATCAATATCAGGGTAACTTGATGGATCTGAAATACACAAAGGAAAAAAAAAAGATTAGCGAAAAAAATGGAGGCCTAGTAATTGTATGGAAAATCGTATCGGCCCTAGTGGGTTAACTGAGAGTGACTCCATTTAGGCCACACCAGTAAAAGACTAACTGAACAAGGACCAACCTTCAATCGTATTCCTTTCACCAACAGAGTAGTCGACAGGAAAGTGATTGGGAATCGCTCTTCGGTTTAATTGCATTGCCTCCAATCGCTTCCTCTCCCGCTCAAAAGCCTCCTGCTCCTCCATGATGCGGCTCCTCCAAAACCTCGGAGCCTCACACCTCGGCACTGCAGCCAACAAGATTATTTGCCATATAGACCCAATAACATAAAATGGAACACTACAAGTTCTTAATGCATATAAAGCAACCACTTGACCTGCACAAAATAGATTTTACAGGAGAAGGTTGCTTACAGCCGCATTATTTCGGAACTACGAAATGTTTCGATCTCATCTAATCTCGGAAGTCTGAACTCACCCAAACTTTCTTGAGATGAGTTTATCAACATTATGTCTACCTAACGAATATCCCAACAGTACAAATCCCATATACGACCGAGAAAAACACGGGACTTACACGGATAACAGTCGTGTTCCAAGTCCCATGGATAGTATGCATAGTCATTTTTATCCAAGAACTTCCTGCAAAGGTCAGATCTAGGCTATTAAGACTAACATTAGATCATCATGGGCTCTACATATCAAGTAAATCTCCATCGCAAACATACTCTTAAACATGTCATTAAATTTGAATCAAATAACTTACCTGTCAATAACTTTGGATTTCTCACGATAAGGTTTCACGAGAACCCGAGCTCCACAGACGAAATGTGGGTTGCCCTTTCCTAAAACTATTTTCACTGTACTTGCACTTGTAAAAGTAACAAATCCGAACATGCGTTTCTGTTGACAAGGAATTCTGACATCTTCAACCCCCCCGAAAGCACTGCAACGACATTCAACGAGAAAGCACAATCATGTTAAGATTACTGCATATCCAAGGATATTACTCGGCAATTCAGCATGGCATTGTCTTTTGAAAAATCACCTGAAATAATTTGATACATCTTCCTCCGTAAATGTGCTCTCAGCAGGAAAAGTCAAGTATATCTGTCGCGACCCGCTGACAATAGGTCCAGGATCCTTTCTTTCACCATGATCCTCGAGGTGATACTTCGCAGCATCTTCGGCCAAAATTACCGAGTGTTGTCCATGTGGACTGCCCATAAACCACGAAAATATTACGAATTTAAGACCAGCAAATATAAAAATACAAAAAAATATAAGCGAGAAGGGTCTGAAAAATTCACCGATCAATCAATCGGACGCTCCTTAATCGAGCTAAAAGCTTTGTGAGACTGTAACCTGCTCGACCATGCCTCTGGCTCTCGGTAAGGTACCCTTCTGCCTGAAGGGTCTTATGGTACATCTCTTGGTATAACAAGGGCAGATTAGCAATAGAAACCGGATTCCCCTTTTGACATTTCAATAGTTCAATCACCTCATGTTCCAACTTCTCCAAAGACCCAGGTACAAACACACTGTCATCAACACCGAAGTCGAGCATATTCGAGCCCATAGGTTGGGATAAATGATCGATAACTGGGTGCCCGTGTAAGTACTTGCAACTGTTTCCATGTTTACAGTTGCCCTTGAAGTAATAGTGGCATATCTTCACTGGAAATTCCGGAAAAGATGGCAACCGGCGATTGGTTCTGATAAATGTGTCAGGGAAGTAACCTGCAGGCAAGGAGTCTAATTCACCAAGTTGATCCACAAAGTTTGTGAACTGTGGATGGTGGCTCCGAAGCCGATAATCTTCTACAGGATAACCCAACGGGGCAAACTCAGAATTGAGCACAGGCTCGTTTGGAACCCGAAGATCCCAACTATGTGCAGGTGGTAATCGTAAGGCTGAAGGGGATGCAACAGACGTTACTGGTCGATGTAATGCAGGCGATAAAGGGGGATAACTCAATGGCACATCGGAGTGAAGAGAGGATCCTTTGGACGATTCTAATCGCTGCTTGACCTCCTGTACAACATCTTCTATGAACTTGTTTGGACCATGAGACAACCTAATCATTTGCTCCTCCGAATTGTCTTGCAAGAGCAAGTACCCCAGGATCTTCGATGCCATTTCAGGTTCTATCGATTTGATTCTAGTCAAAACCAACTTCGTCGCGTCCGTTACATCCATATTGCATCAGTCTACCTGAACATGTAACAGCATAACCCACAAAAGGCCATATCACTTGCCCAATTCATCATCATCATAATCTTAAATAACTTGCTACAAAATGAACCTTACTCTAAAAAAGTACTGAAATGAACCAATCATGATATAGGAAAAACTTACACAAATATGGAAAAAATAAAATAATTAAATATCACCATAACTAGTAAAAATCCAGTTTCTGTTTCAGCACCAGAAATGAAAATGAAACCTGGACCAAACCTCACCATGGCAGAACAACTCTGTTTCCTTTTTTCCACCATTTTTTGACCTTTTCACTCTCTGACACTAAAAATTGAATCTTTCACTACCAAAACTCATAATTAACCTACCAAAAACAAGCATTACACATCACAAGTACACACAAAATGAAACCGCAACACAACAACCACACCATGATCTTTACACAAAAAAGATCATATTTTTAACCAATTTCACAACCCTGAATCACAAAACAAACCAACCCCAGAAGCATAAAAGTACCAAAAACAAGAAATTTACTAAATTAAACACAAAGGGTACTCGAATCATGGACTGATGAAGTGAATCCATCACTCAAAAAGTGAAAACAGAGAAGAAAATCACATACCCAGATGAAAATTCGAGTCACAGAGATGAATCCAAAGAATTCTGATAACTCCTTTTTCTTTTTTTCTTCGACAAGAGAGCATCAAAGCGGAAGCAGAGAGTCGGCGTCAGTCCCTTCCTCTGCCTTCTTCTTCTCTCTTCAATTTCCTCTCTCTAAAAAGTGCTTCCATTTCTCTCTGAAAACTGGAAACATATTTGATTGTTTTTGTATTTGGTTTTTTTGTTTTCTCAAAACAACAACGACATCATGCCAATCTAATTTAAAAGCAAAATGACAGAAAATATAAACTAAAATAAAGTGAAGTGGGTTTGCTTTATTGTGGGTGTTTGCGCGCAGTTCTCTCTACTCTACGGAGTAGTTCAAGGTTCACTTCATCCAAAAAAGTAAAAAAAGAAAAAAAATATAGAATTGATTTTTCTTTTTTTACGGATGCTTAATTTGATTTCAGATTAGGTTTTTTTTAATAAAAAAATTGACATTAAGTTGTGTTTGGGGAATTCGTTGAGTGGTTTTTGGGATGAGGGGAGAAGGGTTCGGGGGAAGTTGAGAAAAATATGGGATGAGGACGTTTATTTTTTCTCATCATTACTTTTAAATTTTGAATAAATATAAATATCAATGGATTTTTTTGATAGTGATGCATATCAATCGATTTGAAAAAGAATATGGGAGTTTGTGATTTTTATTTTTTTTAACTCGAGACAATTCTAGATATATCAATCTCACGAAAATCCCAAACACAAATAAAATGACCAAGGGAGTATATGATTTTGTCTCCATCAATTTGATATTTTGCATTAATACAAATGTTATTTCCTTCGTTCCAA
Organism: Drosera spatulata; assembly: GCA_035668315.1. NCBI lineage: Eukaryota > Viridiplantae > Streptophyta > Magnoliopsida > Caryophyllales > Droseraceae > Drosera > Drosera spatulata. The sequence goes on from JAOVYX010022483.1 coordinate 5,176, forward strand.
CTAAGTTATAATTCTTTAACTTGATACGAAATTTTTTTATATGAGTATGAGTTTTTTTAAAAAAATAATAATATAGGTTTATTTGGATGACAGATTTCATTGTTCTTTTTTTTATAGATGTTACACACAATGATAACGGTCTCAAGTAACATAGTATCCCAAATCATACATAGGTAACATTCAACGACATATTTAGACATTGCCTTCGCGGTCTTATTTGTCTCTCGAGCTACCAAAAAGCATTAAAAACCTATAAATCATTTCCCATACAGAACACAATCTTCTATTATTTTTGTTACGATCGGGCCTTATGTACGTGTGTTGATTTATATTATAAAGATTAATTTGTCATTTGAATTATGTGAATAAAAGAAATGAGAAAAAGAAAAATATGAGAAATGAAAGTGTAATTAATTGATATGATATGAAATAAAATTTTTTGTTATTTTTATAGAAAAAAATGTCTAATAAAATAATACTGTAATTTTTGATAAATTTAAGAAGGGAAATGTTATTTTCGGATATATGAGAAATACAATTTTTGTTAGATGCAGTTTAGATTTCAAAATAAATGTGATATTTTAAAAGTTTAAAATTTTAAAGTTAAAAAGATCCTAATTTTTAAAAGATTGGGAAAGAGACTGTATCCTAATTTTTACCGGTTTGCAGATTTGCTGGATGTAGTATCAAATTGCTCGTAAGCAATTGTTTTAACAAGGAACCTTTGTATGCGGTTAAAAATATTGGTGATCAAAATATTGAAAAGAAACATATTTATTTGTAGATTATAATTAAAAAGTTACAAATGTTTCATTTATTTTTTAAAAGGGTGAATTTACATTGTAAAATAGTTACAAAAATAATATAAATAGATTTGTTATCATCGTCGATTACCATTTTTTAAGAAATCTGTATAATTATTGAAATTTTTATGAACTTTAGAATAATTCACATATTTATATTCACGAATACCATTTTAAAAATAAGAAAATCATTCGTTATTTTTATTCACAATCAATATACAAGTATTTCGTTATCATATTATTTCCTTTTACGTATACTATTTTTGCAGACTTTAAAAAAAACTAGGAGGAGAGGGTGGTCCAAATTTATGAATTGTTAGCTGCATATCTTATCCATTTTGTTGTTAGTTTTAGAAACATATGGCTGCATACTCTCTCTCCTACTCGATTCACTGCACACGCCAGCGTGTACAATATATTGGGCCCCCCACTATGCCCAGATTGATTTGGGCCTATACATCTCATTCGTGGTCCAGCAACTGTGATTTGGACTCCAAAACGTGGGCCCATTGAACTTGTGGTGTGTGTATTGTTGTTGAGATATGGGGATAAGACGATGGTGAGATCACCAGGTGAAAGAATTATATTTGTTTGGTTTATTTAAATTATAATATATTTTTTTATTATTTTTTTTATTAATTTTTTTATATAAAAATATAAAATATTTTATATTTTATATCATATCAATTCATCCATCATCGTTTTTTTTTCATCTTTCTCCCTCTAACATTCACAAGGACAAATTGGATATTTTTTTTAAATTTAATATATATATAAATATATAGTTCATTGTAATTTTATTAAAACGAAGAGAATATTTAGTTTAATTGGTTTTAAATTGTGTGCGGTACAGCAAAATGAATAACAATGATTGGCATGTTTACTATTGAGCCTAATCAATAACGTATGCACTTAAGATAAGATTAAAAACAAAGGATACTTATCAATGGTCTTTTCATGTATATTTCCATGTTCCGAACATATAAATTGTCTCCCGCCATGTTTGAAAATGATATTGGCGACTCTTCTATATTCCTTCCATCTCAAAATATTTACACAATATATATTTCGATGTCGAGTTTGTGACGATCAATCATTATTTTTTATAAAAATTATTATAAAATATCAATCATACATTAAATTATGAATTTTAATTTTGCATCAATTTAAGGTTTTCTGATATCGTTAAGAATAAAAACAAAATATATCAAAATACATGTTGTTGTAATAATTATGAAATAAAAGTAATACTTTATATTACTGGTAGTTATTCTTAATGCATTTCGTTTATAATCAAGGAGTTAGGATATGCTCATATCACAGGTAAATACCTCCTATGTACTTCTCATAATCATGATCACAATATATCCGGGATGTACGTAGTCTTAATCTATTTTTAGGTTAAGAGATTATTTTTTAATGTCTTCAGGTGTCGAATTCAACCCCTAAGACTAACGTAATTGTCGAGAAATCAACCATATCAAAAATTCGAACGAATTGTAAAAGATGTTGATTTTTTATTAATATTAATTTAGTGATCCAAGTTTTATATCTTCCCATAAATCACGATAACTGTTATGATGAATACCAGTTTATAAATAGACTTGGGATACAGGTTTAAATCAAGTGTTTTCCTCCTATTAAAACACACTATCTAAATTGAGAGTAAATCCATTGATGGAGAACTCTGTTCGTGATCTACATTTTGGATTTAATACTTGAATAATCATAACTGAGATACGATCCAAAAGGCCCTGTTAATTGCATTGGAGGGAAAGGAGAAATTACAGTGGATGAGTTGGACACGAATGTGAAAGCCAAAAGCGCTTGGTGGGTTCGGAATCACGGGATTTGGTTGCTTCAATGACGCACCCTTGGGGAAGCAATTGTGGCGAATCTTGACGAAACCTGATTCAGTTGCTAGCGTCCTGCTCAAGGAAAAATACTTTCCTCGGTCTTCCATTGTCGAAGCTGATGATGGAACCCTTCCTACTCATGCCGTAGCTTTTACTCTGCCAGATCCTTGCTTAATATGGGACTGTGCCGTCAGCTGGGTTCAGGATTAAACACACGTATATTCTCTGATCAATGCAACTATCTTAAATGCAACTATCCCACCTGAAACTACTTCCCTTGTGCTGGAGGACTATGAGGAGGCGAAGCCAGTTTGGCAATGTGCAGGCATCCAGTTCAATCTGCCTTCTGACCATGCTAGTTTTAATCAATGGTTCTCACAAATGATCAATATACTCTGGATCAGACCAAGGTGGCTGAGCTAGCAATCCTCCTCAGCAGTATTTGGAAAAACCGTAATGCTCGAATTTATCATTCCCCAGCGAAGCCTGCAAGCCTGATAGTGCAGTTGTCCATTGTCCAAAGATACTAGATCCATTTCAATCCATCCATCTACTGTCAACGCGACACATAAGTGGAGTCCTCCACCGGTGGACTATGTCAAGGTGAACGAGAATGTCTCGACCCGGGCTCAAGGTGTTACAATACGCATGAGAAGTATTAGGGCAAGAACATAGCTCAATCACTACATCCCCTCGTGGGCGAAGCCTTGGCGATGAGGCATAGTCTTGAGGTTGCTGCTTAGGCGGGGCTGGAGAACATAATAATTGAATCTGACTGCAAGCAGTTGGTGGATATGCTGAATACAGGTGCTGGAGACCTATCAATTGCTGGGATCATAGTGGATGACTGTCTTGAATATATGCGAGCCTTCAGTTCTTTGTTCCTGGTCTCGTAGTCGTAGGGATACCAATAGAGCAGCTCATGAACTAGCATATTATGTTTCAGAATATACTCAACATTCGCTATGGGCTTTATCAAAGAAAAAAAAAGAAAGAAAAAAACACTCTCTTCCTGTTCTGATAAATGGGACAAGCAGGGAGGGATCGAGCAGAAATCGAGCAGTGACCTCTTGTCGCGGGCTATTTGATATCATTAAAAAAAAAAAAAAGAAAAAAAAGAAGAAAAACCAAGATGACCGTTTGGAGTAAAACGTGGTCAATTTCAAACCACGAAGGAAACTGTCATCTCCCATTTCACTTTCATCTCACCTGCTCCGATCTGAACAATGGAGCTCTCCACCCTCTCCTCACCCTCTACCCTGTTCACAATTTCACCCAGAACCCCCTCTAAAACCCTAGCCCTAGCCGCAAATCCCCAATTTCCAATTGCCCATTTCGCGATTCGCAACCCTAGATGCACAAAAGCTAAGAAATTGAGAGTTGTAGCTGATGTTGAAACAGCAGGGGTTGTTGTTGTTGATCCGATTCAGGCTGAGATTACATGGCAGATTGTGTTGGGAACAATTGGTTGGTGGAGATTTGTGTTTTGTGTGGTTGTTTGGGTATGCATATCATGTTTTTGATGAAATGTCTGACTGGGTGGGAATTTGGGTTTGTGTCGTTTATTGCAGCTGGGGTTACTCCGTTCGTGGTCGCAGGAATCGAGTTCAGCAAGAGAATTGTGAGTATTGGGTTTGGTTTGTTTGTGTCACGAGGATGTTCTGGTGTTGTTGATTGTAGAATTGAATTTTGTTTGAATGCATGATGGGAATCAATTTGTTGATTGGTTTGGCTTAATCGGAATGGTTTTTTTTCTTTTTCTTTTTTTTAAATTAGGCTTCATTGCTCTAAGCAGTTCCAGGAAGCAATCTTCTTTGTTAGGGACATAATCTCTTTTCTCACACTGCCTATTGGCGCATTTGATTCAGGCATCAGGGTGTAATTGTAGTTTGTTATCTCTATTCGACTTTGGAAGACTTGAGAATCTTCAATGAAGTTAAAGAAAAGATATGGGATTTTTGAATCTCATAGGCACTATCCACGGCATAGAATTAATTGGTTCGAGTTCGATCTAACTCTATTACTGTAATCGGTTCTCTATCTGGGAACCCAAAACAAGAGTGAGTGAATATATTGTCCATGGTAGGTAGCCCAAAGGAACTGCAAGGTGTGTGGAGGATCAGGGCTTGTCCTGAGGGAGAAATACTATTTCCGATGCCCTGGTTGCGGTATGCTTTAAATTCTTTTTTTGACTTTGATAATTCTCTGATCATTATGTTTAAGGATTGTGAAAATGCAGGTCGATTGTTTTTCATACTTATTCTCATCTTTGTTTTCTGGTTTGGCGAAACAACAACCGTGGCAGGCGGATTTCTACCTTGGCAGTCCTGGAAAAGATTCTTTTCTGGCTGATATTCTAGCTCTGTCTTCTCCTAATGTGGTCTGTACACTCGCATATTGATTACGTGTGACGTCGATGTGCCAAAAGTATTTTTAGCTCTTTGATCATTGTTTTCCTTTCTCTTGTCTAATAAGAGTTCACTATGCAGATCGAAGAGGTCATACAGCCTCCATGTTATACATTTTGCAAAAAGAGTGCTGTTCAGGTTCAATTCCAGCTCCTATATTCCTACATTTCTGACTGTACCTCGCAGAAGGAACTGGTATAGTAGATATTCTACATTTGTTTTGAAGTGAAAACACCCACTTCGTATATTCATATCATATGTATCAATGAAGCTACTATTTATATATAGTTCCATTCCACTAGTACCATGTATAAACAGTGATTATCATAGGAGCAATGTTCGATTTCCATTCTGAATTATGTCTTTTTTCGTTCTATATTTGGCGGTTATCTATTTTCTTGAGCCTATTGTGCCGATTGCCGATTGATCTATTGATTGCCTAAAGTGAGTTTGTTTTGAGGTTGATGATAGTTCATGATTTGCTTTATGATTGTTAGGAGCCTGAAATTACATAATGGCTATTATTTATTTGACGGCACATACATGTTCAGAATCGAAAAAGTCTTGAACTTTCTGTTTCTTCATATGTTCGCCTCAGCTGTCGTCTTCCATGCTTCTTGAAAATCTGCATGTTGCAATACTCTATTCTAACCTCAGTATCCAGAAAGGAGTCCTTTCCACGAATGCGAAGTATCCAACGATCAATCCCATGACCAAGCCGAAGCCATATCCAATCACCACACTCTCCCAAGCAGGATCTTCTTGTTCCGATGGCGATGGAAGTGGCAGAGGCTGCACTTCTTCATCCTGTCCACAGTTCTTTGACAATGGGAACCCACACAATCCTGGATTTCCGAGGTACGAGTCATTTCCAAATGAAGCGAACTGATTGCCTTGTGGTATGACTCCAGCCAGCTTGTTGTCCGAGGCGTTGAAGTACTCCAGAAACTTCAAGTTGGTCAACGCTTGAGGGATTTGTCCCGCTATCTGATTAGACCGAAGATCTAAAGATTCAAGCACGCTCAGTCCTGCAAGGGATTGCGGGATGCTGCCGCTGAAGTTGTTGTAGGAAAGGTTGAGCCATCGTAGTGAAGCCAAGCTCCCTATCACCTCAGGTATATTGCCACTAAACTTGTTGTTGGAGATGTCGATTGCTGTCAGTATGTGTAAGATCCTATCTAGCTTGCGGTCAGAACCCTTGATAGCAAGGCTGATAGACTCTTGAAGGTATAGAGTCGGGTCTATTTCCATGCTTTCACCCAAGTATTGCTGCTTATCTCCATTCACACTGATGTTCTTCATTGCGCTGAAACTGTTGAGAAGCTGACTGGACAATGCACCGGTGAATTCGTTGTTGGAGAGGTCAAGAATTTGCAGCCTGTGGAATTGGTGCTCTACCTTCGAGGAACTGTCCGGTCCGTGGAAGTTGTTGGAATGTAACAGGAGGACCTGGAGCTCAGGATGAGATCCAAGCCAGTAGGGGAATGCGCCGTTCAGTCTGTTATTCCTGAGATCCAGTACTCTCAGCTGTTTGCAGTTGCCCAACGACCTCGGCAACTTCCCTTCCAGTTGATTTCCATTCAAGGCGAGGGTGGTCAACACACTGCCTGTTGTGAACGAAGGAAGGGGGCCATTGAGCTTGTTTGAGCCTAGATTCAACCATAGGAGATATGTGAAGTTCCCTACACATTGCGGGATGTCTCCGCTTAAGCTGTTGTTGGAGAGGTCGAGATATTGAAGACCATCTATTTTGCAAATCGATGAGGGGATTGATCCTGTGATACTGTTGCTTGAAGCGAAAATGTTTGCAAGGGAGAGAGGTAGGGGTGGTATCGGCCCTTGTAACGAGTTGAAGTTGACGTCAAGAGTGTACATACTCTTCCAAGAAAGGAGATGTTGTAAGCCTCCTGTAAGAGAGTTGTATGAAAGATTCAGATGCCCGACGGAAGCATTCCCCATTTTCACAAGCCATGCCGGCAACTCACCGTGAAGATAGTTGTAGGAGAGGTCCAGCATTTCCAGGTTCTTTAGCCCCATTATGAAAGTCGGGATTTCGCTGATGTTGCAGGAAGATAGGTACAGTTGAGTCAAGTTGGGCCAAGAAAAAGAAGACGAGGTGGTCGCAACTGCTGTGGATGTTATTATCTGATTTGAGGACAGATCAAGATGCTGGAGATTCTTCAGTTCAGAGAATAAGTTTAGCTCTACAATGCCACTAAAATTGTTGGAGGACAGAAGGAGATATTTGAGGTTCACGAGACTGAAAATTGTATGCGGGATTGATCCGTGTATCTTGTTATTACTCAAGTCCAGGAGAACCAATGAGTTTGTACCTCTCAGAATTTCAGGAAGTTCGCCACTGAATTCATTATCTACGAGGTATAGGAATTGTAGAGATGGTGCAGTGAACAACCAAGACGGTATGGAACCATTCATAAAGTTGCCTGATATGTCGAGCATTGTGAGGCTTGACAACAATACGTTGGCGTCCATGGATGCGGGCAACTCGCCGCTGAAAAGGTTCCCTGATAGGTCTATTACTTCTGCTACATTCCAGAGCCAGTTTGGAACCACACCGGTGAAGCTGCAGCCTCCTATGCGGAATACCCTCAGGGTGTTCTGTTGAAGTAGCAAATCGGGTAGCTCTCCCGAAAAGCTGCAGTTGGTGAAGTCCAGCATCTCGAGGGGACTACTCCAGTTTGATTCTCTGAAGCTGGCATGAAGATTGTAATTGTTCCATATATCAAGAACTCGTAAACTCGGCAAGTGGAGTATACTTGTAGGGAATTCGCCTTGCAAACTGCAAACACTCATCTTCAGAGATATCAAAGAGGACAGTTTCATGATAGATTGAGGTATTACTGAATTGATAAAGACTCCACTGAGATGGAGTTCCCTCAACTGAGTTAAGTTCCCGATGACTGACTGAAAGTTCGAAATCTCGAGTTCTATCAGAAAAGAGAGATCAAGGGACCTGAGCTTAGATAGTTGGCTGATTTGTGAAGGAAGTTTGCCGGAGAATCCGGAGGAAGACAGATTAAGATAGTTCAAGAGTGGGAATTCTCCAAAGTTTGGAGCAATGCTCGAGTAAGCAAAATCATTGGCTGCAAGATTCAAGCTCCTTAGGTGGCGGAGAAGTAAGACGCTGCTATTGGGATGAATCATACCAGTAAGCTGACTGCCGCTAAGATCAATCCTCATCACATGGCCGGTTGAGCGATCACACGTCACCCCGTCCCATTGACAACAATCAGTTCCCTCTTGCCCATAAGAGACTTCGCCCATCAACACACAATAGTAAGAACTAGTGTTGCTGATGGTGAAAGATTTCTTAAACCGAAGCAAGGCAAGCGCCTCGTCCTCGTGGCACACATTTGAGGAGATATTAGTGTGGGGCATCGAATATGTCGCTGGGGGAGTTAGAAGAAAGCCAATGAAACAGAACGACAACAAACCGACGATCTTCTCCATGACAGACTCACAAAGATGAAGATGGCCAGTGCTGCGGTCGCTACCGCGAATCAGGTATATTTATAAGTGATATTACGTATGTTTCTAGGAGAGTGACATATCCCACTAAACTAGGATTCCTCGAAGATATTACTATGATGTGGAACTTTTTTCGTGTTTTTCGTCAGTTCAAGACTTGGCAAGTCTTTGTGGCAACTTGAAACTAAAGCTAAGAGACCAAGTCTTCCATTAACTCTTGTCGAGATTACTGGAATGGAAAGTGATTATCTGCTCCATGACCGCCTATCAATGACTTTTGATTCACGTGCGATGACTCATGGTGGAAAATTTGTGATACTACAATGTCTCTTTATGAGAGTTTTTTACATTTTTGGGTCATTTTATAAACAAAATTATCAAACTATGTTCACAAACAAGTTAATTATCAAAATTGGTCTGTTTTCAAAATATAGTGAGAAAAGACGTCATGCGCGATCCCAAAATGAAGACGTAGGGCGCCTTCTTATGCCCATATCAGCACCAACAGCTGATATCAGCACCACCAACATCAACTAATTTATCCTATCATTTTGAGATCGCGTAGGGCGTTTTCTCTCACTATATTTTGAAAACATATCTATTTTGATAATTAACTTGTTTGTGAATTTAATTGGATAATTTTGTTTATAAAATGAGAAAAAAAGGGTAAATAACTCTCTCTATGAAGTGTCCTGTGGGGATATTGGTGAAGAAGACTTGTATTTGTTTATTGGGTTCAGTCAGTCCTTTCGGGTATCATTGGCGTATGAAGCCGAGAAAGCGAAACCATTTTCAAAAACATGTGCCGTTTGGTTTCAAACAAGTGATGATT
>JAOVYX010022484.1:0-43370 GCA_035668315.1 Drosera spatulata
GGTGTCAGAGTACAAACTAGCACTCTCGACAGCATCTACAGTTGTATCCCTGTTTATCAAATCTGAAGCATCAGTGTATCCATCTGCGGGATTAGAGTGGATGGACGAAAGGGATAGCCATGGCTCCTCAATGGGCTGGTCTCTTTCACTAAAACCTCTATCTTTATCAAGTACACCTAATAGTTTATCGAGTTTTGAGGGGAACCCATTGTTCACACCATCCAACATGGGCTCTGCTGATTTTCTCCAGCTGCAGCACTTGGAGATCCCCGTCCCATCTGTCAAAACACTGGAAGCATTTGAGTGTTCAGCAAACCTACTAAATGAGGAAGGTAAACAGCAGCTAGTTGATATCATCCATAGATGTACCTCTGGACAGAGGTTGTCCGAAATGTGGGACAAACTGATTGAGCTCCTTTAGGGACCCAAGACGAAAACAAATTGCACGCCTCTTAGCATTAAAGCTAGGCAGCATTCCTCCACATTGTCTTCCTTTAGGAGAAATCAAGACAGAAGATGCAGCATTCAACTGCTTGATAGCTTCATGTGAATTCCATTTATCACTGTTTATGAGACAGCTGCAGTTGCAGTTTCGAACAGCGATCATCTGGAACACCAGCTAGAAAAATGTTCACAATTTTCATGATATAGAGCAAATGTAATAAGTCAACATGCAAGCAACATTTCGTATTTGAAAACCACAATGCATAGGCAGATCTTTCTGCATTTAGGTAATTCTAGGATGACAACGATGTTGAAAGACGAAAATCTAATCCCAATAGAGAAAATAATAGCATATCGTACTTTTTCTTCTTCTTCTTCTTATTTCTCCTATGAGATAAAACTGTATTCTACATAAAGCAATGCTCAGGAGACTGAAAAAAACGAGTAGAATGGCCCCTCCTCCGCCTTTCCCTCCTCTTCCTAATTAGAGAAGTGGACAATGAAAAAGGACTTTAAAACAAGCCAAATCAAAACCTTCATACGTTATGCATAGAATAAACGAAAATTGCACTTAATCACCTTAAACTATTCACGTTTGGCACATTGACACCCCTAAACCGTTATCAAAGATTGCACTAACCTCGGACACCCTCAACCTGCACATGGAGTCATTGAACTAACATTTGGCCGACCACCCAAACACAAATGACTCAAATTCTTTGCGAAAAAACAATCAGATTGGCCACCCAATTCAACATAAAATTTATGTTTCTGCTTCATTATACAACATACTCTTAATGCCTAAAACAATTAGATTTGCGGAAAACAAACATCAAATTACAACCATAAAAGGCTAGAATCACAAATCCACTTTCCCATAAACGGGTCGATATCGATTTCCAATATGATGGGAAAGAAGAGGAGTGAAAAAGCAGGATAGACCTTTGCCTTGTGATTTTGGTATGCGATACTGTGTCTTAGTTAGGGTGGTGAAGGGGATTGGAGATGGTTGTGGTGGAAGAGAGAGGGATAAGAATTGAAGAGAGAGGAGAGATTCAAGGGCCTGACGAGGAGGGGAAGAAATGGAGGCGTGTTTGACGAGGAACGGGAGATTGTTTGTTGATGTGATTTCGAGATACAAGGAGCTCGCATCTTAGTGTTTGCAAGAGCTGTGAGGGTCGAACTATGAAGGTTTGGCTCCTTGTTCTTCTACTTCTTTCTTGAGTGTTTCGAGGAAGACGACGCCATAAATGAGGTAGAGAGAGCCAGAGGGGGGAGAAGAAAGGCGGAGGAAGAAGATAATACGACGATGGTAGGAGCAGATTCGGTTGGAGCAAGATCACCTGCTCTAGGTATTTATTGATCCAACGGCTAAAATTGTGTACTAAATCTGTGTTTTTTTTGGTACGAAAAAGTTCGATGTGCCCTAAAATAAGTTAATAATAAGTGAACATGTCTAGGAGTCTGACACCCCATATGTATCAGTAATAAAATCAGAACATTCATCTAGGAAATGAAGATAAACTTGAGGGATGTTTTAGCACATGATTTGCAAATCAATCTGTCAGTCGGTTTCCTTCTCGATAAACATGCTGAATTTTTTTAAATTTTTTTTATTTTTGGGTATGGAAAACATGCTGAATTTTGATATCTCACTTTAGATGCAAAAGTTGACGAGCACGAAGCAACAATTGAAAATGTGAGTGTAAAGTACCTTGTTCCTGCTCAAGTAGTTTTGTAGTAACCAATGAATCCATTTGGAGTATAAACTGACAAAATCCCAACGCCCAAACTCGTTCCAAGCCTATTATCACCGCTAACGATGAGTAGAAGGCTTGGACACAGTACAGCTGTTTGAGTTTAAGGCTCCTTCATATTCATGACATACCACCAACGAAGCATGTTTTTCTCAAACATGCACTACAGAAAATAATACTAGTATCAGTTAGTCGCACTCTTCCATTAGAAAACATTACACTGAGAAGTCTGTATTCCGCCAGACCGGCTGTTCGGCTCTTATATCATCAATCAAGGACTGCTACAACAGCATCAAACCAGCTCTTGGGTTGTGTGGTCTCCTCAAAGATCCTTTGTATCGCTACTTCCCCTCTGACATCGCCTACTGGGCGACTGTCTCCAGCCGGTCGACAAATGAAAGGAGAAGAGTGACATCGCTTGCATTCTTCTATTACACTATTTTCCCAATTCCAACATTTCCCGCTGAAGCATCTTGCTCAAACACCGCATGATCTGACCCCCACATTGCCTGCACAATTAGATTTTCCAGGCTTCGTTAGAGAAAGCTTATCTATCGATAATCAAGACCCCAAAATAGTACGAAAAGCCCTCGTACTTTTCCGGATTTACACATAACCCCCTAAACTTATGAAATAGGCACATAAACCCTCGCTGTTAAGAGGGTTAAAGAGCAAACGTTAAAAAAACATATTTAACAAATACCAACCACAAAGAAGAGTTTTCTTCCACCTTCAACCCAATTCATCCAGCACTCCAAAATCCTTCTACTCACCCCACAACCTCGAATTCTCCCTCACCGGCGCCCGACCTTGTTGGCCAATTGGACCCATAAGACGAACCGATGACCTAATCAATGAGTTCTTGGTGCCCTGGATAAAAATCCAAAGACAACTAACTTCAACAGATCCAAAATCCCCAATTCGTGCCAAGAAATCCTAGATCTCCTAAGAGCTGATGAATTTGGTGACAACCTAGGTCCCCTGGACACAGCGTGCTTGGCCAACTCCCAGGCAACACCAATCTCCCAACAGCCTTACTCGAGATCATAATATGCAATATCACAACGTGCGTGCCCTGGACATAGTCTCTGACGAATCCTGATCATAATATACAATACCACCTGTAAGGTGTGGCCTGGGTATCGGCAAAACGGGTAAGATTCGATTGCAGATAATGATACAGGCTTGGGCAACATTGTTATGATGGAGTTGTCATGAGAGATTTCCAAGCATTCAAGCCACATAAGATGAGAACTGACTCCTAACATATCAGTTCCCAAAAAAAAGTAAAATTCACTGGCGTTTACAACCTTGAGATCCTGATGTCCTGATGCACCTGCTTCAGCACCTTGAAGATATAGATCTTGTACGTCTCCATTATCAACAAATTGAAAGAGGCACTTGAGGAAGAAGATGGTTAAGGATGAATCTTGAGGAAGAAGATGGTGACAATCAATGAAGATGAAGAGGAGGAGGAAATCCTCAGTGCTTCTCTTTTTTCTTTCTTTCTTTTTTTTTTCTTTTTTTTAAAATAAAACCATCATTTTCTTCTCAGGGCCAGTAATGTCTTTTAACCATTTTTGTAAACGACGTTAGTGGAGAAATTAATGGTGATCAAACTTCACTTCAGAGGGTTAAGTGCCTATTTAGGACGTTAGCTTGAGGAGGGGAGAGGAGGATAGAGGTTAGCTTGAGGAAATGCAGTAGGGGGCTCGATGCTAGGCGACCGCTGGTCCAGTCGAACAAGAGGTACTTACTGAATAATCCTACATAGCTCAGTTTAATTAAAGTTCAGACACTATTAGGAGGGAAAAATCTACCAGGACAGGATATGATATCTCATTCCAAATATGTTCAAATCAGAGTATATATTCCAATTTTATGTAGAAGATACCTATACAAATCATCTTCATAGGCGGACAGGCCAATTCAATTGCTACTCTTTACACTCAATTGAAGGTGCACCCCAGATCATGAGAACCTGTATTTATACATTCATAGCAAAAATCTGTGATCTATTTTGTTGCATAGTAGCTCACGCACATGATCTGCACTTAGAAAAACTAAGAGCCCGGGAAATTTAAGAGCTCTGAAATGACCCTGGCATACCATAAACCTGATGAAGGAAAATCGCAACTAAAAAAGACCACCACAAAAGAATCAACAAAAAATAACTTAAACCGAATTCAGCTCTCTACTAAATGAATCAGGGAAACAAGTTGACACATATTCCGCCGCAGCCAACTCAAGAAGTGCAAGTATCATACCAAGAAGCATAACTCTCAAGCTCTGAGGAAGGAAGGAAAAATAGAATGAGATATTACCTCCAGGCATAACCCCAGAACCACCGCCTATACCTGCAGCAGTATTTTCCACAAGAACTCCATAAAGATTGGGTAGTGCTGTAACCTGCAAATCATTCCTTTGTTATGCCGAGTTTGGGATCCAGGTCACAGGTGCCCATTACAGTTCTATAATATGGAGTGATGTCGTCTCGGAAGCTATATTATGGGTATCTCAGTCAAGATAACAGAAAACAATGTTTGGCGACTGCACCAAAGAGCCCTTGTGACATAATGTCCTAAAAACACGATTTTCTTAAACTGAAATAATTAATCCCAATAAACCATTTTATGAAAGAATCTGTTATGCTTGGTTACCTAGGTTCAGGCGCCTACTTCAGACTTGTGATCACTATATCAATGTGTACGAGTCTTTAACTCATATCAAGAGCCTGAAAAATATCATCTGAAGAGCCTGGATAATCTGATTTTTCTACTCGCTGCCTCGACTGGCTCTTTCACGTGGCTTGATTTCAACTCAGAAAACTCTTTCACCACAACATCTTTCACTACAATCTTACGCTTCTTCTGTGACACATGGTTCATCCCCTCATTCTGCTCCTTGAAATTTCCAATCTCAATATTAGCATCATCCCTTGCACATGTTTGAGGTTCAAACTCAGTTCCCTTTATCGGCTCTCTCCTATCCTCCTCTTTGCCATTAGCCTCCATGACTTGAGAACAGGAATCTCTGATAGACATCATCTGCTTTGGGAGTTTCCTTTTCGTCTCCTCTGCTAGTCCTTTCTTGCCTTCCTTTCTCGATGCTCCATCTTTCTTCACCATCTTTTGTTCTGACTGAAGATGCTTCTCAACTACCTTTAAAACCTCAACAACCCTTTTCTTCCGTCGTTCCTCTACACCCTGATACATGGGAAACGTGTCCTCCCCTTGAACAACCGTATGAGCATCCTCGCACAGCTTCTGTTTCTTGATCCCTTGCAGCTGCACCTTTGGAACCGTCTTCACTACCGATCTCCTACTGATTTTACCCGTGGGTCCCTTCATATCTTTACACTCTGGTGCTAAACATTTATTCCCCTCAAACTCTCTTGGTTTAGTTTCACGCTCCACGGCGTATGGGCGGTGCTCAGCTTCCTCATCAACTTCCTTTGCGACTTGGACAATGCCACCAATCAGTGTATTCATAATTACTTTGCCGAGGGAAAAACGAGTCTCCGCTATATGCCCTTCCCCAAGCAGTTGATAGTTGATCTCATAAGACTCCCTTTTCTTCTTTCTGTCCATGACATTTTTCACCAACACATCAAAAATTTGAGCAGCATTACTGCCTGCTTTCTTTGACACAAACACCTGTGCAGGCATGGAAAAGAGTCATCAGAAATAGACCTCCCTACCTGGGTCACAAGTATTGAATATGGCACTGACAGCAAGACACTTTTTACTGACATGTCTCACATAACGGATGAGGCTTTTAAGCTTTTAGAAGCTTTAGGTTGGAGCCTCAAGTTAGAGCTCTTCCGCAACTCAATTTCTCCTTGAAGTAGAGCCAAAATAACTACAAATAAGATGATCCTGAAGTTCAGGTTTCAGGTTCTCAGGCAAATACGCATTTCCAAAATGCATTCGAGTATGTACAACTAGAAAAAGTCGGGAATCTAATGGAAACAGCTGGCAAATACGTTACCATCAGAAAGGATACAGCGGTCTCTCGAAGTAATGAGGCAGATCGAAACAACACTAAGATTAGCTCCATGAAAGCATAAACGAGGCCAACAGACATCACTACCGATTGCACTTTATGTCACACATCATGAAATGCAGTCTACCATTGAGGACCTTCTAAGCAGGAAATGGAGGATGGACCAGGTATAATATGAAATCGGTAGAATCCTAAAACCCAATATTGGCATCGAGGACAAAACCCATTTTAACTTAAAGGATACATAAGGTTACAAGAACTCAAGGACATTATTTTTGGGATTCAAGGTACAAGATTTTTGTGCCAAAATTCAACAAGATAGCCAGAAAGGTCAACGGTTATGAAAGGGTTCTGGGTCAGCCTTTAGGGAATCTTTACTTGCTGAAAAAGTATAAAGTGGTTCAGTAGATATCAGATAGAGAGATAGGGTGAGTTGGTAATTAACTTTTGTGTGGAAGGAAGTGAAATTACAGATATCAAATAAGGCTCGCATACCAATCTAGAACATGTAGCATCTGGATATCTGGCCATCGCTTTGAGAAGATAATCCACATTGGTCAAAGTATCTATAGAATCTTGCACTCTTGATGCAAACTCTGAAACCCTCAGAGCGAGCTCTTCATCTGACACATCAGAATATGCCTTCAAAAGCTCTGGTACAAAATTAACATGTTCTTTAGCATGAACCCTCGCAACTTCTACAGCCTCATTCCAATTGCCATGGTACATAATGGAGCAGAAAGTCCAAACTACTAGAGCATCTTGAGGATCAATGACCAATGCCAAGTGAAAAGCCAGCACACAAATCCTGCAAGTCCATTAATTTTGATATTTATGAGACCAACATTCATCTCTCAACAGAAAAGCACAAACCATACCGAAGAGCCAGATGAAAATTTCATTACAAAAAAAGAGGTTTGCACTGTGTTAAATCCAATTTATCAATACTCAACTTTACAAGTGCAGTGGACCTCTTGGAAATTTCGGAGCACAACATCCTAGCTCATTTCCAAGGCGACTCTCAAATATTCAATCAGATAAAGTACGATCTGCTCACCATAAGGAACAAGTACAAGGTTGATCACAGGCAACCAGTTTATCTAAATTGAAGAACAATTCCTGCAAAATGAGATATCATTAGGTCATCATGGACAAATAAAAAGAAAAATCACTCTGAAAAAGACCTCTAAAAAATGGCAACATTGCCTACTCTTCCAAGAAGAATTCAGCTGCGGCAAAAGTCAATTGTTTTTTTTTAAAAAAAAAATAAGCAGCTGATATCGTCTTTATTTCTATAGACACACCTCAAATCATGAAATTTAAGAAACGACTATCCAAGTCTATACTATATACAATGCGAATAAAAGTGGATTCGGGTTTGTGCTACAACGGTAGATCTTAACCATCCAAAATATGAATGAACGGTCAATATTAATGATAAAAAAATTGTTATTATAATAATCTATTAATAAGAATGAAAAACCAATTATATGTACTGAAATATCAGTTGTTCCTGTAGATCTTGATTATGTAATGTATTCTTAAATATTGTTGAATATTTTATGTTCTAAGTTATATACTAGTACAAATTTATCAAAATTAGCCAATACTATTAATTTATGAATAGTTGATTCCAAGTTTCCAATGATAAAGGGTAGAAAAATAAACATATTAAAATCTTGACACATCAACAAGAAAATCTTTCAACGTAAACTCATAGCTAACTGCTTATGGGTTTAAATAATTGTTACATCTACAAAAGGAATAATTTTGTCATAATATCTTCACTTTAGTGCTATTTTTCTTCCTTTATATTTTAGACTCATTAGTCTAGACCATGAGGGATGGATTATCTAGTAACAAATAAGTCACCCACAATAGCATATACTACAATTGACAATAAAAATGAATGAAACTTATTTGCTCACTCCTCCTTCCCTATTTTTCCGTCTTTAACTTTTCTTTCTTCCTTTCTTTTTCGTCTTGTTCTTTTTGCTCGCAACACATGTTTGGATGCTACACTTTCGCTAGGATTCAGAATTCTAAATTTATGACAACAAAAAAAAAATTATTTTTGATGCTATAATTGAGATCCTTGCATAGGCTTACCATCAACATCTTGGAATCTTGATTATGGTGACTAGTACAAGGTCGCATGAGATATGCGGCCTGCAACAAAATCAGTGCATGTCAATTTCCATGACTCAATCTACAACTTTGATAAAAGAATCAAAGGGACATTAGAAGCAGCTACTCACTTGAAAAGGAAGCAAGATCTCAAGTAGCTTGACCCTTTGAAGCAAAGAAAGAGAAGAGAAAGCAGCTCCATATGATAACATGTAATTCAATTCCATCATTAACCTACTCTATGCAGCAGAAGGATGTAAAACAATGAAATGATTAACATTATTAGGACAAGAACATTGGTAAATTCAAAAAAATAATAAGAACAACACAGATAAATAGAACTAGTTGGGTGTGGAGGCAACATTTCAATCCATTATTCCCACAGAAAGCTTTGGGTATAAAGCATATTTCCTAAGCCAGGGTGATATATGCACTTGTTGGTTCTCATGCTGCCATGCATATTCAAAATAAATCAATATTTGAATCTCTGCAACCACCTACTAATTAGTTCTTATATTGTATATGCAAATGACATCGTCAACAAAAATTACTTATTATCACTCCAAATGTTTGAGGATTAACTCTTGTGCCACACACAAGAATTAGTTGTAGTTCCATGATTGAGGAAAAACCTCTTAAAGGTACTATATACCTATGAAATTGATTTGAGATTTTGTTAAAAATAAAATAAAAATCACATTAAGAATAATTCCAAAAAAAAAAAACAAACCCAATTCTTTCAAATTCCATTTAAGCTACCTAAAACTTATCATATATCCTAATTTAACTACTTCGATTAACTTTCTGTTTAAAGTAACGGAATCTTTTTGAAAAGCAAAAAAAAAACACCATTTTTTTTAAAAACAATTACAAAAAAACACACAATCCTTCAAAATTTCATCCCAACCACTCAAATTTTTTGTTTTATTTGTCAAATGGGCTACTTAAATATAATTATCTCGTAATATATTGAGTTAAAAAAAATCAATTCAACTAATAAAAATTAAATTTAAAGGGCAATTTTTTTCCAAAAAAAAATTTTGAGTGTGTTTCTATAATTATTTCTAGAAAATGAGGTTTTTTGTATTTTTTTAATAATATTTTTAGTTTTAACAGAAATAACTAAACTGAGATATTTGACAAGTTTTCGGTAGCTTCAATGGAATTTCAAAGTTATGAGTGTGATTTATGGAATTATATAAGGTTACAGTAGTGTTTTTGACAAAAACTCAATTGATTTAACGTCAAATTGAGATAAAATCCCAAAATCAAGTTTTCCTTACACTTTGCTCCCTGTTGTGCAAATTGCAATATATGGATAACAAATTGTAGTATATATACATATGACATGTAGTACATACTAATCGAAATGTAGTATATAAGGTAGTAAAACGTAAATGAAACTCAAATAGGGAGTAAAAAATAAATTCCCCTTGATTTAACTACTTGCAATAACTCCTAAAATCAATCACCCATGATCAAAATTTATTGCATCAATAAGGGTATCTTAAAATAGTATGATCATTTAACTACTCGCTGTCAATCCTAATGTCAATCACCAATGATCAAAATTTATTGCATTAAGAAGAGGTATTCTAAAATAGTATCTAAAAGGAATGCATAATCATGCAAGGAAAAAAATTAGAAGATGAGTATGGAATACCTTGGGCAAATCTTTAATTAAAGAAGAAAATATGTGCATTGCAATCTCTATATCCTTTGACAATGATAGCCCAAGGCGAGCAGCAATCCTTAATCCCCGTAGTATTCTTGCTGCACAACAAAGTTGCTTAGGATACATACCAACTATTGTCTAATTAGTAATGATGATAACAAGAGACATATGTCAATAGAACCTACCATGGTCTTCTTCAAAAGACACTTCAGCAGGGAGTAAAGTTCTCAACTGTAGAAAAAACCCAAAAAAAAAAGGGGAAAAAAAAAAGAGTGTCATGGAGCAGAATTAGCAGAGGTAGACAAGTACAGTGGACAGTTACCTTCATTGACATCAAGTCTTTCATACCATCACAATAGTCATATATCTTGGAAGCAAAAGGATCAAAGAACAAGCTGCTCCATGAAAAACATGAGAACAAGAACATATCAGATACAGTGTGTGTACTGTGTAGCTCCATATTAAGATACAGAATGGGCATGTAGTAGAAAAAAATCGATCAAGTTCAAGCCAAAGGGATGTTGACAAAGTTCATTTTGAGCTACAGTTGGGTAAGATAGGGAGGGAGGGAGGAAGTTGAGAGAGAAAGGAAGAAAAATAACCTGTTCACCGTGAAATCCCGGCGTAGGCAATTTTTCCAGAGGATAATGTCCATTTTAACGTTACTCCAAGACGACCTTGGGAGGCTACCTTGTTCCTTTTTATCACCTTTTGCCACAGTTTCAAAACTGGATACCTAGAAACATAAAATGTTACCTCATAAAGCGCACCACAAACCTTGCTTATAAAACCCACAAAATATCCAACAAAAAGGGAAGATACCTCAACTTCAGAACCTTTGATGAACACTTTACAAATGGGAAACCTCCGCCCTATAATAACAGCACGTCGAAATTTCCGCTTGATCTATAGTTTCAAAGAATGTGAAAAATGGTAGCACAAAAAAGACATATGTCAAGGCGAATTGCCCTGTTTGCTAGGACGAATCAACATTTACCTACCTGCTCGAGTTTTGCGGTGGTGACCACATCATAATCTTTGGGTACTTTCTTCATGAGTATATCTCTCACACATCCACCAACTAAGTAAGCTTCGAACCCTGCATTCATGACGTTCAAATAGTAAATTCAGTACAAGATACCTTCAATCCAAGGTGGAAGCTGAGTCCTTCACTGAATCAATCCATCATTTGAGGCATATCATCATCACAGAATGGAAAAATAGGCTGCTATAGCCATAGCCATTTAAGTTAAGCAATGTGATGCATGATGCATCAGTAGAAACAACAATTGCCAATGGTTATCACAAGAGCTCAAAGCGATGGAGAAAGACACGTGGGAGCCAGGAGAAATTAAAAAATGGAAAAAAAAGGAGCATACTATATGGTTAAAAAGGGGTCCTGTGATACCCGCAATGACGTGACAATGACACACCATTGGAGGAACGGTTAAAAACAGCATGCACTGAGCAGTGAATTCGAGATTCTGAGATATCATAATATATTTGAAGTTTCAGCTATAGTGAAATTCCCAAATAGTTGAGCATCTTTTACTGCTTGTCTAGTACACTCCCTCCGTTCCATAAAGGATGCAATACTTTGACCGGGAGTTTGTCGAAACAAATTTTGACCCGTATCACAGAACAATCAAATATTGCTTTATGCAAATTTGTCGTGAACCACCGGTTGTAGTATAAATTATGTACTTTCATACGACAGTGGTTACGGAATGATAGTACGCCGTTAACTATAAGAACGAATCTCATCAAAATGCGTGTTAAATAGTGATTTTTTTTTAAATGTTACATTACTTATGGGACCGAAGGAAGTACTCCCTCTATCCCATTTTAATTGCAACCGTTGAACCTGACACACAGTTTGATGTGTGTTGAATTTTTATATAATTTGATAAAGAAAGAGTATTTTTTAGTGGTAGTGGGATGTAAGTGAAGTTTAGAAAAAAGAATGAGAGAGAAGAGGGAAGGAGGTTGTGGGCTAGTTTGATTATATTAATATGAATTGATTATCAAAGAATGACGCAACACACTGTTTTATGTGTGTTGAATTTTTATGGAATTTGATGAAGAGAGTATTTTTTTTTTTAGTGGTAATATGGTGTAAGTGAGATTTAGGAGAGACAGTGAGAGAAGAGGAGGAAGGAGGTGGTGGGCTAGTTTGATTATCTTAATATAAATTGATTTATCAAATAAGAAAAGAATAAAAATGTTATAAATAAATTGGGAAGGAGTGAGTACTATTTAGTTTTCTACTTTTGGGTTTAACATACTTGAGATCTCCTTTCTATTCCATAACATAGTGGCTAGTGCATCCCCCTGGAATTAACACTTCCAAACAAAATACTCCGGAATGGTGAAGCAAAGACTAGCAAGTGAGCCAGGAAACCTGCTACTCGTTGCTGAAGCAAAGATTGAATGGTGAGTACCTTCTTTTTTAAGAGTTCTGAGGACAGCTTGTGGTGATTCCGGAATCATGGACAACTTCAATCCAAACTTCATCGCATCTATTTTTCTCCATCCCGACATTTCTTGACGTGTAGCAAATAAGGAAGGGAAGTGGAGTTGATGTAGTAGGCGGCCTCCTTCAGAAAAAGTCCGGTTGAATCTCGGCAACAAGTGAAGAGATACCTAAAATAATAGAAATAAACGCAGGCAAGCAGGCACCTGTGACAAACTGTTTGATTGATGGAAAGGGCGGGCAAAGGACCAACGGAGGAAGAGAGAAGGAAATATACAGGTAAATCGAGGAGGGTTTTGAGCGGATGGAAGAAATTTGCCGGTTGTGATGAACGCCGCCGCAGTGCCAGCATCCTAATCGCTCAAAACCCCAGCCGGGGCATTCATTCGGCACGAGACAGATAACACCCTGCTCAGTGACGGGATTCGCCGCAAGCTCAACACTGTCTCAGTCCGGCTGTGTCGTGGCCGCCGAACAGAACCCTAGGGGACGGGGGTCAGCGACTGGATAAGTACATTTGCATCGATTTCCATATCAGTCATTCGGAAATGTTATTTGCAAGTCTAAAAATATTGTGAATTTCGTTTGAATAAAATTATGATATTTAATATTAAATCAGGACGTTTTGGTAAAATTAGGGTTTTTGTTATATATATTTTTATATTTTATTATTTTTAAATATTTTTTTTAAATTTTCGTTATTTTAAATTAATTCCTCGAATTTTTATATTTACAATCCATATCTTTTTTAATTTTAATAATATAATTATGATATTTTAAGAATATCCTCGATTCGTATTTAATTCATTTATATTTTAATTAAACATATTTATTTTGTTTAAAAATATGATTAATTTATCTTAAAACAAATATTTAAAGATTTTATTGAAATTATAAAATTTTTTAAATAATAAATATTTTATTTTGTTCATCACCTGATAAATTGAAAGACTATTAAAATTGTAAAATTACATCACGTATAACTTATTTTATATTAATTATTATATTATAAATCAATTGATCATAAGTCACGGAGAGAATAAAAAACCGAATAAAAATAGAGTCCGGGTGGGTAGGTGCACCTCATTCTCGCGTAGACTACCAGCAACGGATCTCTCACCTCTCTCCCATCATCTCACCTCATTCTCCACCCAACCACTTATTCGAAGGCAGGCCGTTTGAGAACTTGTGAGAAAATGAGCTCTCAGATCGCGAGATCCGTTTCCAGAGTCGCCAGATCTCTCCTCTCATCGGCTTCCAAATCCTCTAACCTCCTCGCTGGTAAATCCTTTGTCTAAATCTATTCCCTTCATCTTTCTCTGTCGTTTATCGAAATTTTCTGAATCTTGAAATCTCGATTTGGATTTGATTTGGATCAAATAAATAAATAAGTGAATTGTTTCTGAATTCTATGATTCGCTTGCATCTAATCGTTGGTTTGGGTCACCTTAAAAAAAATCGTTGGTTTGGGGTAATAATTTACACTGAATTTGGTAGGCCTCAATCTTCTTAGTTGCTCGTAGGTGGACATATTTTGTTAATTAGGGTCAACATCTGATTGGTTGCATGGTAATCAGATTGATCGATGGAGAATTTGCAGTTTCGCTTGTTTAGCTGTGATTTTTTCTTGGCGTCTGATGAGAATAATTTCGCTGTGTGAATTTGATTCAAAGAAAGAACGAAATGGTTGTGAGGTTCTATGAGCAGACAAAGCAGAATAACAATAAAATGTTGTGAAACTTACATGGAGTAATAAGTTTGAGTTATGCGTCATTAGGTCATTTCGGAAATAAGAAATTCGCATATAACTACAAGAAAATTATTTTGACATAATCAATGGAGGAAATTGCATAGAACTAACATGGCAATCTCTTGTTCGATGTAAGAGTTGAGGAGTTGGATTCTGATTGAATCTTGTAAGCTCAATTAGGACCTGGATTTATCAGGAGTAACAGGAATGGGAACTTAACTGGGCTTACACTTAAGAATCTTTTCGAATGGTTTCATATGCACTTCTTTCTAAGAAACTCAAACTAGAGAATGTCTCTGACTGAATGGGTCATTGGATCGAATTCATTAGAAATCATAATAATCCAAACATTCATTCAAGTTATGTAAAGAATCAGGATTCACTAGAAATAATGTAGGAAACCGCAAGTAAAAGAGCTGGTTGGCTGCACAAATCTGTTGCCGTTAATTTCCCAATACAAGTTTTAAGCATGGCTGCCACTTCTTGTGTCCTCAATATCTACTCCATTACTGAAGTGTAGTGATCCTAACAGCTCAAATTTTGAAGGGTGAAAAGTGCTTATGAAAAGAAGAGAAATCTGGACAGAAACTAAGGATAATCATAGCTCTTATGTCTGATGAAGAAGCTTGTGAGCTAATTCCATGATTCCTAGCCTTCTAGGTTCACTACAACTCTCGTAATACTAACTGGTCATCAATATCACTACGGCGATTCCATTTGTTAATAGTATAACTTTTTGTTTTTCACAATATCTCATCAACCCGAGTCAAGATTTTTCAAAGCATATATTGCTCCCAATAGGCAAACCTAGTGTTGTGCAAATTACTTGTAACGTCTTGCTAGTGAAGCGCCATGCTTTCTTCCAAGGAGCGAACAGCCAAGAAGAAATCTGCCTGCCTCTTCAGTCTTCCGTTTAGACAGTCTATAGGGGTGATCCCTCCATGGGTCTCTTATCTTGTCCAGGGTCATTAACTATTGAAAACTCAAGTGTCATTCACTCTGTTTCAAAAAGATTACAATGTTTACTACACTTATCACTATTCAACATTTGTTTTTGAGAAGATTCAATTTTCAATGTAACGTCACGACATTTTTATGACTTATAATGGTACGTGATGTCACTGCCGTTACAGACCGGAGTTCATAGCAAGACAATTTCATAACAGGGTTTACATAATAAAACGTAAGAGAAAACAGTTATTACAATCATCTATAGTCGATCTTAAGACTCCAATACGATCATACATTCCAAATATTACATAAAATACAGAGGGACCCATGCCAGAATAACTATTCGGAAGCTTGACCCTCCTCATCTGAACCTGCACATGAGACAAAGGAAAACAGAGAAAAACCCATGAGCAAAGATTCTCTCAGTAGACCCCGGGTACTGTCAACGACATAACTGCACATGCTAAGACCCTAGTACATGTGTAGCTGTCGCTTAACAGTATATTAAAATCCCATTATCATCACTGTCACAGTTTTCTTCTTTCGACCCCTTTTTCGTTTAATTATTTTATCCATTTTCTTACGTTTTTGAATTTATTATTCCACTTTCGACCACCAGAAGATTTCGTCAACAAATATGCTCGAATCAAATATGTATGATACTTAGTCAGCGGAGATTCCTTCCACTTTCAACATGAGACCACATCAGCACGTCGTCGATTGGCTCCCTGCAAGCAACTGTCCAGCACCCGTGTTGCCAGGGGGGCTAAATCCTGCCGCACCAGGTCCCTGCAAACATTTACCCAGCAACCCCTAGTGACATACCTGCAAGCACTATCCAGCATCTAAGTCGCCAAGGTGAGCCCATGTCCCTGCGTAATTTTCGAGTCCCTGCAAACTAGTGCCCAGTGTCTCGACGACATCATCACGTCCACGTAATGAAAAGCTAATCTTTCCCCTAACACATCAACGCATCGTCGATTGGCTCTCTGCAAGCAATTGTCCAGCATCCGTGTTGTCAGGGGCGCTAAGTCCTGCCACAACCCCGGATCCCTGCAAACATTTGCCCAGCAACCCCTAGTGGCATACCTGCAAGCACGGTTCAGCATCTAAGTCGCCAGGGTGGGCCCATATCCCTGCGCAACCTTCAAGTCCCTGCAAATCAGTGTCCAGTGCCTCGACGATAATACTAAATCCATATAAAGGAAAGCGAACCTCTCCTTCGTCCCGATACCATCCTCGCACGAGGCTCAACGTTTTTAATTAGTTATAACGTATATCATTTCATCGATTTATCAACTTGTCATTTGCTAGATTCTCAAGCGATAACTCGTATGATTTATTTTTTTTATTTTTTTTATATATAATTGCCATTTAAGTCAATTTACAGGTTAATGCACACAATAACAACTTGTTAATCCGACGAGCGCGACGTCATAACGACTATCTATCAATGTCCACGTGATAGTTCCATGCCTACAAAGGAGCAACGAGTAATTAGCACCAGCTGAACGATTCTTTAGTCTACAAACACCTAGCTAGTACCCTTAGATAAGAACTGTATCCACTGCCATGGATCATATATCAGAAGGCATACAAGGCGGAAGAACAAGCTCAGACAAGTAGTTAAGTTTATTCTATCATTGACTTCTTGAACCAAGGAAGAGGTTTTCCTAGATCGATTTCACCTCAAAATGATACTAGAGGCATTGCATCGATGTGACGACTATCATTGTTTCGCCAGAGAAATATTGAGTGTAACACCATCAAACTGAAAAACAATGAAATCTACTCCACAAACCACAATACCACATAGAGCAATCTCACTTGCTGTTTCTCTCAACCTATAACGATGGCCATTTAACTGATCATCGCCCAAATGCAACGCAAACCCAAATAACTCCAACAAGGGAATCAATCGATCCTTGCTCGTGCATCTCAAAGCATGTAATATCTAATTCCAGTTACAATGATCAAATGGGCAATCAGTATAGAGGCAGCACCAAATGCAGCTCTCAAGGTTCCGATCCATGAATCTAAAGTGATTCCGATCCAAATACAGCTGGGAAGGGAGGTGAGTGAGTGGAGGAGAAAATAGGTGGGAAGGGACAAAGATAAGGGAGAGTTAAGGACATGTCGTTATCCCTTGAAACTATATTTGGTATAATTATTTTTTCAGATCGTCGAGATAATTATACCAAAATTTTTCAAATTTTATAACGAATTCGTATCTTTATTTAGAATTTAATTCTAATGTCTCATTTATTTTAAAAGAAATTAATAACATAATCAACTAAGCGTGTGATTATATTTAAAGTTGTACGCTCTTCTTTCGAAGTTCGCATCCTTACTCAATTATCAATATAATTAATATATTTATTTTTCTCGGTTCCTTACATTCAATCAAACAATACAATGGAACTTTTTTAAGCACGTGGTGAAAGTACACATCTTAAACTACCATGAGTGTTACACAAGAACGGATGTTCTTGGTGGCTGTTATTGGAAGATGGAAGTGTTCGTGCATCTTTCAGCTCCTGCATCCACATATTACTTTTAGTAATGTTTGAACTGTCACAAATTCACAATTCATGAATATAATTCCAGCTGCGATATGCTTTGTTGAGAAATATGCAAATGTCTATTCGCAGAGGGGAGAAGTGTAGCTGCCACTGCTGCTGCTGTTGTAAGAGCAAGGGCATCCTACAGAAACTTTGGAAGGCAAGATTCATCCACGGGCTTTAGTGGATGGCTGTCAACCGCTCTCGCCCTCCCCGCAGCAGGTATGCAGGATATTTCTTTGATGTCCCTCATATATGGGGAATCTTGTCTAACCTCCTTCTCCGCTGACCATTGAAACAAAGCCTAGTTAGTTACGTGCTTTTTTTGCTCTGAGTTGGCTCTAACCTCTCCTCTGTTTCTAAGTATGGAGATTGGAGAAGATGAGATAGGTTGTGAATTCTTTTTCAAGTGCTGTTTTTTTTCTCTCCCAACTGTGAAGTTTCTTGGTATACATGAATGGAACTATAACTGTTGAGTTGCTTTAAGCTTAAGTGTTGTGATTTGGTATAGATTTGGTTGTTGGATCTAAGATAACTTGTTTACCACTTAAAAAAAAAAAAAAAAAAACTCTGGAAAACATGTACTGTTTCATTGTTTGAATGTATTTCAGATTGTTTTGCGAATCGAAATGCTTGACTTTGACTTGTATCTTGTATTAGTTTTTCACGTAAAATTAACTTGTTCAAATTTTAATAACGTTTAAGGTAAAACAATGTTTCAATTCCAGCTATACCAATCTCAAAACTCGGATCTGACTCCCATTTGGCTTGATTTACTACTTGACAAGCTACTTGATGAGTAGTTTGAAACTCGACGAGACTAGCTTAAACTCGAGTAGGACTCGATATTTAAAAAAAAAAAAAACATGATCGAGTTCAGCTAGTTTTCGAATTGGAATGAATAGTAGGTGTTCTAGATCAAGTTCTTGAAGTCTCGATGTGACTTGGTTCGTGTACAACTCAAAAGATAAATAGAGGCAATTACTCAGAGCGGATAAGACTACTACATATGGGGGTTTTATGATTGTAACCGCTAGATGTTCATGAATAGTCAAGCCACTTCTTGTTGCGGCAATCACACAATGTTCTAGTTTTTTGTTTGCCGTTTTCATTCTTTGGACACAAGCTATCTTCTTGCTATCCTTTTTTAGCTTGTGGAAAATAAAGAAACGAAGATAAAAATAAAAATAGTGTAGTTGATGCAGGTTGCCACTACCACTCTTGATTGGTTGATTTTTTATAATCAAATTATTTTTGAATTTATATCTTAAAAGTTTAAGTAAATGACAGTTCTATTTCAAACCTGCAAGGGCAAAGGCTGCAGTAATTGCAGCCCCCACATCCGTACAAAATAAAGTTGTATCAGATTTTCGCTTTTGTTCTACCATTTTATTAGAGTTCTAGACCCCATTTTTTGAAATAGGTTAGTTTGGTTTAGATATTGTAGTTTACACTACTGCTTTTATTTTTCTTGTGTTCAAATTTTAACTGTTATTTCTTCTTTGTATTATGTAACAACACGAAACAAAAAAATCAGTTATGCTTCTTGACCTTGTGTATCTCTCTTTTGCCTTCCAGTTTACATGATCCAGGATCTGGAAGCCCGCGCTGCAGAGGTATATCCCTGCTCTTCCCCTCTGTATCTCTGAACTGAAGGCCTGCGCCTGATATCTCTCAATTGGCTCATAAACTCTTGTCATTTGTACGTTCTTGTAGTTGGAGCGCACTTTCATTGCCATCAAGCCAGATGGAGTCCAAAGAGGACTGGTATTGAATCATTGCCACTTGTATTATTTTTATTTATACCTAAAAAATGGCATGTGGTTTTCTTTGCTTAATATATGACAGTTTTTTGATTGATTAAACTTGGTATGGTCCTGTCCTGATTAATATAGATAGCAGAAATCATCTCTCGGTTTGAACGTAAAGGATTCAAGCTTGTGGCGATCAAAGTAGTCATTCCGTCCAAAGACTTTGCCCAGAAGCACTATCATGATCTTAAAGAGAGGCCCTTCTTCAATGGCTTGTGTGACTTCCTGAGCTCTGGCCCTGTGGTTGCCATGGTCAGGAAAAAATCACTATCTTTTGTAATGTGCTTCAACATATTGGCTGCTATAACAATGTTCAAGTGAATTGTAGGTTTGGGAAGGTGAGGGAGTGATCAAATATGGAAGGAAGCTCATTGGAGCTACGGATCCTCAGAAATCTGAGCCTGGAACTATCAGAGGGGACCTTGCTGTTGTTGTTGGGAGGTACTTGTATCTTATATTCTCTTTCATATATTGCATAAATGGCTCCAAGTTGGAGAATATCAGCATTACAAAAGGGATTTCTGTTGCTGAGCATAATACATGACAGTGGTTTTGGATTTCGCCTATGTTTTCTCTTGATGTTCATTCCTACAGTTGAATAGCCTGTACTTGAAATAGTATATTGTCCCGAAAGGGAGCGATCGTGACCGGAAGATGCACAACACACAAAAAGAAAAAAAATAATTGATTCTTTTTCCCCTACTTAAAAGTTTATTGACTAAAATACTCCCTTTGTTTGGACATCAGTGTATCGACTCTACCTCTTTAAAGTACTTTTAAAGATGCACCACCTTCAAGTTTATTGTCTCTACCTCTTCAAAGAGATACTCACGGGGAATTCATAGTACACCCTCTGGGGTGTACACCCCCCACACTATATTGATTTCCGATTGGGTTTCAAAATTGGTTTTTTTTTTTTTTCATTAATGGTGATTATTTTCTCTTCACCAATCAAATTTCAGAAAAGTATAAGAGGGTGTATATTCAGGGTGCACCTAATACCTCTTCTTAAGACAACATTTGTCGACATCAATTAACCCATGTTTGTGCATCGAGCT
The DNA here is from genome assembly GCA_035668315.1 of Drosera spatulata. Lineage (NCBI taxonomy): Eukaryota > Viridiplantae > Streptophyta > Magnoliopsida > Caryophyllales > Droseraceae > Drosera > Drosera spatulata. The sequence continues at coordinate 20,613 of JAOVYX010022484.1, forward strand.
CTTTACCCTTGACTCATCTTTGATGGTAACCCAAGTAAGAAAGCCTTGTTTGGAGACAATTCCTTTACCCCATGCCAATCTCCACTGTGGGACTTTCATTGCATCAGGACATAATCCTTGACTCATCAATTGATTTTTGTTTTACCCCATGACTCATCTGGACTTTCATGCCAATCTAGACGAGATTTTATTTTTGCCCCCTATTGGAAGTTTCATTTATGGATGTGATTTGACAAATGTTTGTGTGGTTAATTTATGTTTTTTCTCTTTCGCGCAGAAACATCATTCATGGCAGTGATGGCCCTGAGACTGCAAAGGATGAAATCAACTTATGGTTCAAAAAGGATGAGCTCGTGAGTTACACGAGTAATTCTGAGAAGTGGGTCTATGGAGCAAACTGAGGAAGTTCACCAAGGAAGTTTCGTATTCCTGTCGGATCAAATTATTCTTTTTGCAGTTAATTTAGCTCCCAGTTGCAAAAGTTTGCAACGTCTTAATAAATTTGCCAATTTACCCTTTCAAGGGCCTAGAATCTTTGTTATGGACAGGATTAACTGTCTGTATTATTAGATGGAAATTTGAGGAAGGACTTAATAGAATGGACTCATTCTCACGGTAAGTGTATCTTTTTAATTCTTTCTCCGTCCCATAATACAGGTAGCATTTCCTATAGATCTAGCCATAGTCAAGCACATTTCATTGACACTCAAAACGCTAAAAGTACAAGGAAAAAGTTACAGGGAAACCCGATTCAAGTTCTATTCACATTGCAACAAACACAGCAACAGCAGCGAATGAGGGATAGTCAAATTACAAAGCAATGCATTTACTAGCTAGTAACTCGGGAGCAGAACACTCGATAAGAGTATTCTCGGAAACTTGGGAGTGGAACATTTTCTTCTCCTTTTGGCAACTGCACATTTATCCCAACATTTCTTTATGAACCATCTGTTCCGGTTCATCCATTTGAAACTGCATTAATATAACTTCAAATAAGCATGTACTAGTTTGATAACAGCTTGTGAACTAGAGCATATGGACGGGAAATTCATAGTGTATTTCCGAGGTATACATCCCTTATATTATCTTGATTTCTGATTGATTGTTAAACTTAATTTTTTTTTCACTAATTATGTACTTTCCCATATGGACACAGGAAATCTAGACCGTCACAATCTTCCTATCATAGAACACATTCATCATGCACACATGCCACTCTATTCATTAACCTGGTGCGGTTAAGCAATCCGTCTTTTGAGGCCAGCCACACTAGACAAAAAGTAGGCAATGTATCAACATTTTCTATGGGATCAATATATACTAGAGTACTGATCCATACACTGTACGATAAAATATCATAATAGATAATAATATTATATAAAATTAAACATAATTGTATTTATGTGATATAGAAATTTTTAAATTTAATGATCGTCTTATGCAATCAATATAACCCGATTCAATTATATATTATGTTGAAAATATAACTTGATGACTCTTTGAAATAATTCAACATTTATAGATAAATTCATTCAAGAATTTAAATTATATGTTAATATTTTTATGCATTGCTTATATTATATTATTCAAACTCGAATTTTAAGTAAATAATGGATGATAGAGCACAAAAGATTCAATCTAAAAATCAACTTATAAAATATATGATTGATCAAATGTTATGGCTAGATTGATATAACTTAAAAAATCCGAACATGATATATGATTCGATAGGATTAGATTGTTACTAAAGTATATTAGTACAAAAATTAATTTTAAATTTGTTTCTTTCAAAAATGATTGTATACAATTTATAAGATGTAATTACTTTTGTTTCATAACTAGATGTTAAGATTTTTTTTATTTATTTTTATACTTTTGATGAATTAGTTAGGTAAGATTTGATACTAATTTTTTAAAATTTTATTTTAATGGTTCAACTTGTAATAAAAAGTTAGATATTTAATTAGTAAAAAAAATTCTTTAGTTTAAATAACGGAATGACATGACATGCCGTCATGTCATTTATCATTCGGATGGTTTATCATTCGAATGTTTTGAGTAATTATATATATAATAGATTCTAAATTCGTTGTGTCATCCCATGATATGTCATCTCATGAGATACCGTGATATGCTATATTAATATCTTAATCAATCAATTCAAATATTATTAAGGGGTTCAATAATAATTTTATTCATAATATATTTAATGACCAACATCAATAATTATGAAAAATGATAATAAAAAAAAACTTTTCGTAGTTCATAAATATCATTGAACCCTTTATATATATCATGACAAAAAAAATATGTGTATAAATATTCTTGTCATTACAGTTAATTATTGCGAGAAAATGATACGATTGAAAATATTTTACTACAAAAAACGAAGAGTTTCTACCAAAACATAAAAAAGCCAAAAATCTTTATATCACATACAAAAACAGCTTAATCTGATTTATAGTATGATACGATTATTTTGATAACGGTAATTATTCTAGTGAAAATTAAAAATAATAAGGTAATATCATGATAATTATAGAAGATATGTACATTCATATTGTTTAACCAATAGAAATTTTATGAAAATATTCGACAACATTATCAAACATAAATAAAATATCTAAAAAAATTAGAATTTTTTTACATTGATGTTGTCTCCTGCACATGATTGACATTGAATTAAAAAAAATGACAATTTTTAAACTTCATTTTAAAAAAAAAAAAAAGAAAAATCATTCAATGTTTTTTGATTTTTTTGTCTATTTATTTCGTTTTATCAATAAGTTCATGGATTTAAGCATTGATTGGATAGAAAGATGTAAAATTCATTTTGTGATAAAAGATATCTTGATTTTTACTTAAAAATTTTTTGTAACAAGATTAAATGTAAAAGTATCATGGATTTCAAGAATCTATTAAATATTCTCGATAAAATCAAAATAATTTCAAAAAAACCTATGATGATATACACAGAGCCAACAAAATATTGACGATATCAAAATAAACCATAAATTAACCATCAATTTATGAATAATTATTCATAAGATATTAAGACATTTCCGGCGCATCGCGCGGGTGACACACTAATGAGCTAAAAATTAACAAAAATAAAACATAAGTAGCTAAAACAAAAGATAAATAACAACGGGAATCTAAGCTTTCAAAAAGCGTTTAAAGTTACGTACAGGATCAACATTGACAACATTTTTCTTGATCAAAAATTGAAAACATTAATAAAGCTAAACAAGGTTCATAACAACAAAAGTAATTAGAACATTAACAAGGTTGGAGTATGTTTGTTTGTGATGGTTGGAAGATGTTTTCTCATGGGATTTTAAGGGGCTTTGTTTGATGCTCTGCTTTGTAATTCCTCTTGTTTGTGTTAACTGGTCTTCCATGCGTTTTGGTTTTCTGGCGATAAATTATTATTGCATGTAATTCAAATTTCAGGTATAAAAAAGTCACCATGAATAATGACAATATCATGCGGAAATGATGGTTTTGGTTTAATTATTCATGAAACTGTATTTAAATTATTTGCTTCCCAGGAACTTTGTACAATTAATCTCTTGAATGAAAGTCTAAGATAGTGACGCTTTTCATAAATCGGTTCAGTCCAAAATAATCGGAACGGTTTCTAGAACTTTTATCCCGTTACGGACCAACTTTTTCCATTCCCTGTTTTAAGTATTCCCATTCCGACCGCCACTTGACCGGGGCAAGTTCGGTATACCAAGTTTGGTCCAGTTCTCGATTCAATTGGTATATCCAGAAACATTCGCTCACCCCTAAAATTTGAGGCCAACTTCTTCTTCTTTTTTATAATTTTTCGGTCAATCCTCGTTAACGAATACTCATCAATAATCGTTTTTATATGTGTGAAATATATTTTGATATTGAAGCAATCACATCCACCTCCATTTTAGTATTGTAAGTTGAAATGGATGAATACTTGGGGCTTTGTCATGATGATTTCAGCATGACCTAAACATGACTTCAACATGATATGTTAAACCGACCTGAACCTTTTGGTTTAGGGTTGAATCGGTTTTGAGGGCGGCCCATATCAGTTGAATAATTAATTAAGCAGAATCAGTCGCATTAGTCGTTTCACCCTCTCTGAATGACTGGTTCACCCTTTATATCGGTCGGTTCATTTTCGATTGGATCGGTTCACTTTATATACCATTAAATAACTTTTTTCCTCCTTTCTTTTCATCTATCATCGGGATCGAGATATAAAAACGTTCATTATTTTATTTTATTTTTTGAATTTTGCACATCATGTTGACACTAATAAATGAATATTTTTCATGTTTATATTTTTTTTATTGTAATGTCTATTTTATAACGATTATTGATTATTTTAAAGTTAATTTGTATTTGTTTTTCATTTAAAAGTAAATACTAAAACCATTTCGATTGTGATTTTGGTTTGAAAAACACTGACCCAAATCATCGGGGAATATTATTCAGGTTGAAGTGGCAAGTTTATACGAGCTTGGCGGTGGGCAGGGTCACGCTGACAGCAGGCGAGATGCAAAGCTAGGTGAGTATGTCACCTAACACATGACTACGACACCGTTTGAGCCACTTCACTCTTAAATCTTTCCCTGGGACCCACACGCGAAAACGAGGTCACGAGATTTCTCCGATCCCGAGGTGGACCGCTAGACAAGGGACGTGGCAAGTAGCCACTGCTGGCCTCTTTGAAAAAAGTCAAAGTTGGGAAGACGTGTGAGATGATCAAGAGGTCTAGCAAGAGAGTGCGGACCACACTACTACTCAGGTGGATGGTTTCCGTGTATAAGGCTATCACTCTTTTAAATTTTAAAAATATATAGATAAATTTTTTAAAAAAATTTAAAAAAAAAAAATTAATAAAAAATATATAGATAATAATTTTATGGATTTATTTAATGTGATTTTATACAAAATAATACGATTTTATATGACGATATAAGGATTAAATGTATATTTTTAAACTTAATACCAATTATCTGTCACGATTCAACATTTCAGGGCATACTCACAACAAATCCAAAGTATTTCCTTCATTTTGTAATTTTTATAATGACACATATATTGAAGTGTTCCGTTTTTATTTTTAACGATATCAGAAAAATATTAAATTGGTTTAGGATTAAAATTCATAACTTAGTTTATCTATCATTAGTGTTTCATAATAATATTATAAAAAAATAATGTTTGCCCATATTAAATTAGATCTCAAAATGTGTGACGTTGTAAAAATTTTGGGATGAAGAAAGTAATTGCTAATATGGAGTAGATTTTCATAGTTATATAATAATACTCCTTCTGTTTCATAATATAAACAATACTTTTCTATTTGAGGCGTTCTAAAATATATGCAATAGTAATTTTTTCACATAAAAAATAATACTAAAACAATCACCATCTGTTACATTACACCCATTATCTTCTCTCACACCTGCTACAATAAACCCCACTATCAGTAAAAAAAATATTCTTTCTTTATCAAATTTTGCACAAATTTATCACACACATAAATCCGTATATCGGATCAAACTGTTGTCTATATTTTAAAACGAAGGGAATAATAGTTTAATAAAATTGTATTTCATGAACAAGTTTACTAATGACAAAATTCGTCTTTGGTCAAATGTTGTGCCAAATCTAATAGTGTTTTATGACAAAAGTTATTTTTTCGGATCTTCATAAAACATGATGCACAAATCCCAACATTTGTTGATTTATCATATAGATATATTACAACGCGATTCTCATTTGAAACGATGTTACTACTTCTAAACAGATCGATATTGCTCATAGGCAAAATAAAATTTTACCTATATCAAAATGATTTATACCATTGGACTTCCTCTCAATCACATGCTAATAAGTGAGAGATACTTTTCAGAACCATCTTAAAATTAAAAAAAAAAAAATGAAGAGAAATTTTCCTAATGAGTAGTGTTAAATCTGAAATGAAAATGATTAATTTTAGAACAATATTTTTGTATGGAGTATAATTTTTCATTTAAAAAATATTCTCTTCGTCCAAAATAAATTGCGATATTTTGTTTTTTTGTAGTTTTCGAGATGAATTTTAACTCGCGTCATGATATGAGCAAACTTTGTATTTCGAGAGTATGTCGTAAACGTCAATGATTGTTTAAGTTGTATATTTCAACTATATGCTGTAAATATTTTTTAATCACTTTATTTGATTGGTAAACAAAACTCGAACAAATGTGTACTTAATAATGAAAAATATATATAGGTCGTAATTTATTTGAGACGGAAGAATAGTTGTTTTGGAAATAGTTTTTCTTTCTCTAGACTTAACTCTTTACTTATTTCGAAAATTTTTCTAGGCACAAAATACTAAACCCTCCTACACTGTTATAATGTGTTACACGAACTTATCTCTCAATTGTTCCAATAAACTCATTATCCTTTTCAAAAATAGGGTAATTTTGATGGAAATCAATAAAAAGTCCACTCTCACATAAAAATAAATCCAAGTCAAAATATTTTTTCGTTGCTCATTCTTTCGACATGATGGGAGAAATATTTAGCAGGCATGTATGGACCAAAACCTTTTAATTAGTCATCTTTTTAAACGTAGATATGTTTAACTCCTTCCGTCGCACATAAATTATGATGACATGCATTTCGATATCTTTCGTTCTTATTCATAACGATGTCAAAAAAATCTTAAACTTGTTTAGGATTAAAGTTTATAACTTAATCTATCATTAGCGTTTCGCATAATTTTGTAAAAAATAAGTTTGATCATACTAAATTAAACCTCAAAATACGTATCATTATAATTTATATGGGACGTATATCTTTTGATAGCAATATAGGATTTAACTTTTACTTAAGATAATAACTTAAGCTCAGTTCTATTCTACTTTTCTAGAAGAAAATATTCACATTTGAATTTCTTTTTTGTTTTATACGTTCTCGAAATGGATTCTATCAAATATTTTACGTTAATAAGGAAATGCTCTTATTATCTTAAATGTCAATTGAAATACGTCCAGGTAAAAATTGATACTGACTTTATTGATCATTCCATAGAATTCAATTAAAATTTTATACGAAAGTTTGATTTCTTCTATTCTCCTTTGATTTGAGATAAAGAAACTAGAATTGAAATACTTATCATAGCTTTCATCGAAAAGGTAATAACTCTCGGAAAAAAAAGAGGTTCTCTATCATTTTCATTTCTTCAGATGATATGATGGGTCTATTATTTGTTGTATTGGTCCTAACGATGGCAGTTACGGAATCAGTAATTGGGTCAGTCATTTTCGTTATTTCTTTCCAATATATATTATATTCCTTTCGTTTTATAAAAAATATAACATTTTTTTAGTGTCCCAAAAAAATTACAACCCTTTCTTATTTGAATTTTATTTCTTCAAAATAAAAATATCCCTATTTTTTATTCTCTTCGTCGCATAATATGTGCAACGTTTTTCTTTTTGGCATGTTCCACTTTACTTATAACTTTTTCTCTTTTAGCAAATTTTGAATCTAAAAAGAATATCAAATCAATCATGTTATGCTATAGTATACCCATTATCTCCTCTTCAATTGTTACAGTAAACGTCATTATCTCTAAAAGAAATATTCGTTTTTCATCAAATTCCATAAAAATTCAACACATATAAAATTTAATGTCGAATCAAACGGTTGCGTGTAAATTGGGACGGATGAAGTAATTTATATCACATCAACTCACTCCACCGTCACTTCTCCATCTATTCCGTCTTTCTAACATACAACTAAAATGATAAATAAATTATTTCTATAAAATTCAATATATATATATACATAAGTTTTCGTTCTAAGTTAAAGTACTGTCATTATTTATAGGACGAAAGGAATAACATACTTGTAACTTATGGACACATATAAGGTCGATACGTACTTGTTGACATAGACAAAACATCAAAGCCTCATTTGAAAACTGGTTGACATAGACAAAACATCAAAGCCTCATTTGAAAACTGGTTGACATAGACAAAACATCAAAGCCACATTTGAAAACTGTGGTTGACATAGACAAAATATCAAAGCCTTATTTGAAAACTACCCAAACACATGATTGTTGATATTTGGTTCCGTTAAGCGTATTTAGACGAGCATAAAGGAAGATAAATCAAGTTTGAGTAAAAACTTCAAATGTTATATACAAAAGAGCAAAATAAGGTTGATTTGAAACCTTTATCATATTGGTGGTGGGGTTGATAAAGAGAGAATATATATAGTGCTCTTCACCTTGTATCCTTTGAATTAATGAAAAAGACAATGTGGACCTTGAAACAAACGCGTGTACGCATGCGCGCACGCCATGTCACACCGGGCCGCGCTTGGGTAAATGGTGCTCAACGAGCACTAAAGTTACTTCATGCGTGTACAAAACATTTTTGGACATAAGAAAAATTTTATTTTTGGACAAGTGAAGGTGGTCAAGGCTGTAACCGAAGTCCAAATTGCATTCCTCAGAAAACACCTTTTCATGTTCGTGAAAGAAGGTGTCAGGGCCATGACATGGTTTGTCTCTATAATATCCCGACTTTTCATTACTTATTAATGATACATATGACATCACTGTCGCTGCGCCCAATGCCTCATCTAAGCAAAAACTATATTTTCTGACTTAGTCATAAGAATTAAGATAAGTTCACTTATACATCATTAGTTTAGAAACTTTTGATGCACTCAATCATAACCCAGAGTATCACGTTTGCAGCGAAATTTACATCTCTTTGTAAGATTAGAATACCTTTCATACATAAGCATCAAATCTTAGGTCACACTTCTCCTTCAAATCTTGCTCCTATAACAAAAAGAAGAAAAAAGACACAGAAAAATAGTAATCGTGAGCTATAAGAGCTCAATAACGTATCGGTCCCTTTATCAAGGGTTATACGAGAGAAGAAGATAAAAGAAAAAGGAAATGATTATTTGGATCCTTTATTCCAGCATTCTGGAACTATCATGTCAATCTGATATTCCCAGTTAATATCACAAGCATACTAGTGATTCACCCTAGTCACATAAATACACTTAACACCACGTAACAAAGCTATAAACTACGCATGACACTCCAGACATTATCAACGTTATTTATTATCGTCATATTCTTTATGGTATGACAGTCAAGATCTTCATATCAAACAAATTGAGACACTGATACTGTGACTCGACAGGTCCTCAATCCAAGTCTCACGCACTATGTAATTTCTAACTCTTTCTATGTAATTTCAGATCAAGTCACAAAGTGATCCTTGTAATAATTTTAATAGATTAACATATCTGCATGTTTTGATTTATATCTTGAGATTCACAATTCCAAATCATGATCTATCAACTTTATCAAAAAGTAGATATGTGAGGATTCAACATATATTGAAATCGAAATTTATCATAGAGCCTAAGATTTTCACAAAATTTCTAAATGAGATGATCATCTTCTCTTATTAATGGTGAAGGATCCTCGTCGCCTTATAACCCCAACTTCTCCTCTTCTTCTCAAACTCTCCTTCTTCTCTTCTCTTATTTATCTCTTCTCTTGTATGTCACGGAGTGTTTTTATGTTTATAACAAATTTTTCAAGAAGAAGAAAGATTGTATTTATAGAAAACTAAATCAATTAAAATAGTTTTAGTGGATAATTAGCGGATATTTAGTGGATATTTAATTTAATTTAAGTGAAGTAAAAATTGACATAAAATAAAATAAGTGTCAAAATTAGGTTTAGATCATTTTCGTATAAATACGATATTTTCATATTAAGATCGTATTTCCCTGTATTTACGCATTAGGTTTACATTTCATTCATATTTTGCATTCTTTTCTTATTATATCGTCAAATAAGCCTTTTAACCCCGTAAAATAAATTATAACATACGATTATTTACTACTCACGTTAATTATCGTGAAACTAAATTTTACGAAATTTATTGGGTTCTTACCATACTTTTGTCATGATTTTTGACAAACGAATTTATAACCTCATAGTATAAATTACGACGTTCAGTAATATACTGTTTTTGTTATTATTTGAGAAAATAAATTATTTTAAATTTTTCGGATCTTTACGGTCACGGTCGTGAAAGAGTCCACTGTCAGAAGTGGAATTTGTTATAGATTGGTTCACGGCCGTAAAGAGGGCCAATAAGGTGCCTTTTCATGTAACCTTTGTTGCATGGACGTGTTTGTTCGATTTTGGGATAATAATTCTCATATATAATGCCTCTCAAATCAGATTGAATGACATTCAATTATGTACATTCATCAATAACAATTAAATATCGAATTCTCACTATTCAAAGAGAATCCAAGGGGTTTGTTTTTGGAAGCGCTTTCCGCAACGCGCAAGTAAGACTTGGTTATATCCTGAAGGTATACTCGTCTGTAACCGAAAGCGATCTTTGTTTAGAAGAGGGGATGATTAATAAGTTAAAGAAAATAGACCACATCTATGATTTTAAGCCTACACATTTCCTTTTCCATCTTCATTTCCTCAACGTTTGTACTTTATTAATGGTGTACATATTTCCCAACAATGACTCATGTGTTGTGGAATTTACATGACTAATTTGCTAGGAGAGGGACACAAAATCTCCTTGATCGAACTTTCGGGAAGCTTACATCCATGATGTTTCAAAATACACATATATAACACCTTGTATATTAAGAAAATCATTCTTTATCAGTAGAAATCCGTATAAGATTGTGGCATATATAATCACAAACTTTCCTTGAATGAGGGCATTGGTAAATTTTCATAGTTTAGGGATGTAGATACCAAGTTTTGTGTAATTTTCTCTAGAGACCCGGACAACAACATCAATGCATGGTTCACCCACCGGCTATATATTGTTTGCGGGGGGCGTGTTGGTTATGCTTTTTAAGGGTTTAGTGACATCCCATCAGTGAAGATGCAGAGTATTACTATTAGATGCATCCGGGATGTACATCTTTAGTATTTATTTTTAATCTAATTGATAAAAAAAAATTAATCACAATGAATGAAAAAAAATTGATTTTGATAATGAACCAAAAATCAAGATAACGCAGAGGTATATATGTCGGGCTGTAGTATGAATTCCCCATGGGAAGGACAATCAATAAAATCATGATAAGGAGCATTAAAATCGAAAAGGCCCCCTGGAAAAGTTGGATGGTGTCGTCTAGCTAAGACAAAGCATGTGAAAGCAATCAAACTCAAAAGCTATATATCCCATCCTTTTCATGTACTCTCTTCACAGGAAAGAAGCCATACTCACCCTCTTTTTTTCTTCCACTGGCATGTGAATAGAGCCAATAGCCCAACTATATGTTCCTGTTTTCCCTTACGAAGTCAAAATCCCGCCTTTCTGTTTGTTTTCCATGTGATAAGGTCCCGCAGAACCCTGCCTTTATTATGACTTGCCCTCTTCGTGCCCATTAGGATTGGTAATGTTTCCACTCTTGGTTTGAAGACTTTGTTGGCAACAATACAACGAGGGAGTAGATATTCTTTACATCACTGGAAGGGAAAGTTGTATCTATTCTTATCTAGTAGATGGTGGTTGGCAAATTGCTTCTCCATTGTTGATATGGAAGGACCAATACTCATTGCGCGCTCTAGGTGGTTAGATGTTCACGACTTGATTTGATGTTAATTTGCAGAAACCTGAGTAACACAGAAGAGATCATGAGTTACTCTACTAGTTATTTGATTTTGAGTTTGTATCTCATCATGCATGAATTTATTACTCATGAGCTTTGAACGAGTTTGAGTTTATTATGCCTGCCCAACAAGTTTTGGACTTTTGGCAAAATTGAAATCAGGATGGTATTGTGCGAGACAATCTATCTTAACCTTGAGACTTTCTAATTAGTAAAATTGTTGGTCCCTGATCGACACTAACTAATTCTCCATCTCTACGCTACATTTATGTCTTGCACACGAAACCTGGACTACATCGCTTTGGTTTCACGAGCAGGAGTGTAATTAGATTGAGTTGGTGAAGTTCAGAGCTTTTGCTCTGTTTGATTTTCGTCTTTCATAACTTTCGTACCACCTTCCCCATGAAAAAGAATCCATCAATTTCTGTCCTGCACATAATGCAACAAAACAGTAAACTAGAAACTCAAATGTTCCAAAAATCAAACACGTCGCAGCTGCCATTAACATCCAGTGGACTTTTACTGCTTAAACAATGGGCAGTGCTAAAACACCCCAATATAATACTTAAATACATACAAATTTTATTCTATTCAATCATTCCTCCAAAATATTGTCTACCACATAGATTGATGTTCATCACTTCATTCCACAGTTCAAAATAAACTGCATAACTATCGACCATCAATGGATGTATAGGATAATGAGGATGTAGAAATAATTGAACAAAGTGATTTCCGACATAGACAACAGCTATTTCACGACGTTCTTGGACTTCAATTGGAGAGGATCTCAATGACAAATGCGTAAAACAAGCCGAAATATTTGAATCGAATATATGGAATATAATTTCGAAGATACGAGTAAGAATTATTGATAATTATTACATATGTATATGTTATAATTATTATGGGACGAAAGAAATATTTTTTTGAAATATATTTTTTATATTTAATATTAGTCTTGTTTTGTATGTGTAGATTTCAAATATATATTTATTTTTAATATTTGATATATATATATATATATATATATTAAAAATTATAAATAATTTTAAATATTATATAAGAAATAATATTTTGAAAAAGATAAAGAAAAAAAGGGGGGCCCACGGGGATGTGAGTCGGGGGATTAGCAAAATCCTTAAACAATAGACAAGTATAAAATCATAAAATTATGTCCACTTATGGATCTGCTTAACTCCCACGTTGATCATGGTTTGGGACCTCAAAGATGTAGCCTTTTTTTATGATAAATAAATAGAATAAGTTGGCCAGGTAAGTACGTGCAAGGCTATAAGTTTCATCCAGATTAAAAAAAAATGTGATGATAGGATGTGTTCATTAACCCGATGAAAAGAATATCATGTGGGCATTGAGTGTGCACCTAACGGTCTAATTAGAATAGAACCAAATATAAAATTCATAAGAGAAGACGGTATTTAATCTCTTTGAAGTATTGAACAACGATATACGATCCTCTTCAAATATAAAAATAAATATTTAATCTTTTTATCGTCAAAATAAATCACATTATTTTTTCACAAAATCATATTAAATGATATAAATAAAAGAATCAACTATATATTCTTTATTAGTTTTAAAAGAAATCGAATTATTTTCGGACGAAACATCATTTGTAGTTGAAGGAATGGATAAAGAGAACATCTGCATATTTTCTAAGTTTAAAAGGATTATTTATCATCGTCGAGTAGTTCATGGGACTACATGCTATTTTCCAATTTCAAAAATACATGACAAAATGAACAATATATAGGTAAGCGAAAATATGAAAGATTAACCAAAAATCTGAATGAATAAAAGGGCCTACATGCACCGCATTGTTGACAAACGAAGCAATATTCCCTCGACATTAACTGCATACCATCCAGATCAGTTCGTTTATTATCTTATACTGGTAACATACTGCGCGGATGACATTAAAATTAGAAGCGGTGCTCTGGGAAGTGACAGTTGATAGTACAGCACCCGCTTCAACAATTATTAAAAAAATCCATTTTCCATCTTTTGTAGCACACATCATTAATTTTTATATAAATTATCAATAAGTTTTATTTTTAAAACTTATTTATAAGAAATCATCCAAATTTATTAATTATCATTTGATCTTATTTATTTTGATTTTAAGATATCATGAAATTGAAATCTTTTATTTTTTTTAAATAATTAATTGATAAATAATATAATAAAATATGATTAATGACTAATAAATATTTTTTTCTTAATTCTTTGTGTTTATAGCGATCGAAAGAGAAAATCATTTATGACGGTAAATTTTAAAGGAGATTATGACATCAATCCAGTCAATGCCAAAAACATCGAAAAGAATTGTAACCACGTATGAAGATGACATGTAATGAAAGTTGAATTTGCAAACCATTGCCTTCCAATTGATCTGGGCCACACAAACGCAAAAAGTTTACTGTTGTCGGAAGACCAAGACGATGGATGAAAACTAAGTTTGAAGCAGTACAAATTTGTGAGCCACATCACAGTAGCTAGGAGGAAAAAAAACCCATCCGCAGTGCCCCACTTATCCATTGTCTCTATAAATACACCCTCTTGGTCCTTCGCACATAACCATAGAAACATCAAATTAAAGCTTTTCCACAGATCTTGAAACCACAATCCCCCCACAACATAGAACAGCAGAGCTTCCCTCATCAGTCTCTTAATTTGCTATTCTGATAACCATTTCTTTTTCATCCTCCCGAAGCCAATTTTTTCTTTGTTTCTTGCTCTTACTTTTAGGAATTAAACTAAACAAGTGTACTTATCTTCTGATTTACCTCTCTGCTTCATCTCCGTATTTGTTTCTTGAAATCGCATCCTTTGTTTTAGGAGGGTCAGCTTTTTCAGAACCCCTCTTTCAGGAACACAGAATTTTAGCTCAGAATATAGAACATGAGAAGCATGGAAGACACCAGCTTACCCTCACTTTTAACTGAACCTGCCGATGTACGGAGCACGTTATCCGCGGTGATCCTAACAGCTGGTCCTAACACAGCGCTGGACACAATCTTCTCTACGTGCGAAGTTTCACGATCTGCAGCCACCAATTCGTCAGTACGTGAGCCGCTGGGTTCCTCAGTATATCTCAGGCAAAGAGATCTACTGCAGAAGTTTTGGCTTGAGAGCCGTATAAAGAGTAAATTGGATAGCTCTCTTTCCTCTGACCCGTATGAGAGTTGTGGGCTCTCTCAGGACTCTTTGACTCCATTGAAAAAGAAGCTGTACAGAGGAGTCAGGCAGAGACATTGGGGGAAATGGGTTGCTGAGATCAGACTCCCTCAGAATCGAATGAGGGTCTGGTTAGGCACTTATGACACCGCCGAAGCTGCTGCTTATGCCTATGACCGTGCTGCCTATAAGCTTCGAGGCGAGTATGCTCGACTTAACTTTCCTAACCTGAAGGACACGACGAAGTTGGGGGTGGACTCTGCCAAGATGAACGCACTCAAGTGCCAAGTTGATGCGAAGATTCAAGCTATATGTCACAAGATGAAAAACGAGAGGGCGAAAAAGAAGGCGAAGAGGAACCAAACACTGGTGAGTAGAGCGGGTTGCAGTTGCAGCAGTAACGATGGTAAGAGCGCCATCAAAGCTGGTTTCATATCTTCGTCCCACTTCTCTTCCTCGTCCTCCCAGCTCTCTTCTTCGTCCTCCTCCTCGTTGTCTAACGCCGTGATGATTGAAAGCACGGAGAACGAGATGTCGTCTTCGACTGGTTCTGAAGGAGGTTTACGGAATCACGATGGTTCCCCAAATTTTGATTCAATCAACTTCCTCGTTTCATCAGAGGAGCTTGAGTACGAAGGCTCTTCACTTGCTAGGATGCCCTCCTTTGACCCTGAGCTGATCTGGCAAGTGTTAGCCAATTAGAAGAGACTTGTATAGGTAGAATTTGAAAGTTGATTAAGAAATTTATCCTCCTTCCATTCATGGCATCAATCAATCAATATATTATACAAATTCAGTGATGTTTTACATGAATCATGACATTTTTGCAGTTATTCAGATACCAACGGTTGATTCGGACATTTGAGAATTTTTTATTATTAATATTACTAGTTTGTAAGTCGCTCACTGCACTGTGCTATGCGAGACTTCTTTGAACTCTATTCAACAATATTGTCTGGATGACTTGAGATGATCACAAAGTGCATAACCCACAGTTCATGATAAGGGTCCATAATGACATTGAGTCCGCAATGTCGCCAAGATTCCATACATTGAGCAAGACCCATCTCAATTCTCAAGGTTAGTTAATTCGTGGGGGTAATGTACCTTTAAATGAGACCACAAATTAAAACCAACAACAATATCTATGACCTTAAGCTTTTATATATATATGGAAAAAAAGTTCTTGCTATAGGTAGAAGTTAAGAAACTGCTGCAGAGATTTTCCCAGCACAAGTTTGTTTAAAATATTTATTTAAATTTTAGTTGTTTTTTTTTTTCAAATGTTAAATCTTAAATTTTTTGTGGTTAAAACTGCTCTATAGCAGATTCCTATCTTCTAACCTTATTCCATATATATATATATATATACACTGATGATAACAGGCTAACGTTACCTGCTAGACAAGGCCATTTAAAAGATAATCAGAAGAAATTTGAAAATTTTATAACTCGTCCGCTTCTAATTTAGGCGGACGGTTCAAAATTTGAAAAATGATTCATCCGTTTCTTTTTTAGACAGACAAGTTATAAAATTATCAAATTTCATCCGTCTTTTTTAAACGGATGTTAGCTACATCCAACGTTAGTTGGTTATCATCACCCTTTATGTAATTTCGTCTTAAAGTGACATTGTTTTAAACAAAAACAAACTTCCACTGAAAAAAGACTCGGATTGATTAAAATCTGGGGACAATCTAGCCTTTCAATTTTCAAATAGACCACTTGATGTGAGTTGACTGAATGAATCTAAATAATGAACGTTTTTCCATTATTTTTCGCCTTACATAAAAGTTCTTCTAGAAAAAATAGACAGTTCGTTTAAAAAATAAATGCCGTCCGATTTAAAAGAAACCGGATGGATTATTTAGAAAATTCATGATGATGTCACGTATATCATCTGTTTTTTAAGGAAATGGACCGGGTATTCAGAATAATGAGGATTTGCTACGTGTCCCGTCCATGAAAAGAAAACAAACCAATTATTCAAAACAAAAGGATTTGCCACGTGTTCGTCCGTTTCTATTTTCATCGTATTAATCATCTTAATCGTGGTTGAAAGAGATGAAGACTTATCAAAATGTATTGACATAAACAACCCTTCATTCCTTCCAACCTTGATTAAGATTCATCTAATGAAGGATGATGAATATACCACAATGATTGTTTGTAGAAATTAATATTCACCGAAACGTATCGTGGTGGAACGAGATGACGACTTGTAAACATGAAAAATGATATTGGGAGGTTAGCATGCGTCATTATTGACCTAACAATGTGAAGTAAGGTTCTATTCCTTTTTTCCGTTAAACCATTTTGTGGCAGAGTGTAAGGAATACTAAGTTGCCTTTTAATTCCTTTTTCCTCACAGAATACATTAAACTATCATGATAGATACTTGCTTCCTCTATCGGTTCTAAGGACCATTAAGGTCGTTTCTTTCAAATTCTCAACCTTGGCCACAAAGTGTTTAAAGAAACTTAAGGCTTCATAATGGTGAGATGACATAAACACATACCCGGAGCATGTATAATCATCAATAAATGTGAGAAACTACAATGCACCATGATGTGCTAACTCAAGTGATTGAGTAGCTCTTATACCCTTGCCAAAAGGCTTTCTGCATGCCTTTTCATCTAAACATGACTCACATGCTGACAACTTGACCTTAACGATCGAACCTAAAAGATCTTCTTTAACTAATTTGGTCATTCAATTTTGTCTTATGTGACCAAGCATAACATGCCACACAATAGAATCATTTTCAACATCCTTATTTATACTAACATTCACATTAACATCAATACTCGTAACATATGACGAGGAAATAGAGCTGCATAAATCCATTACATAGAAATTTTCAATTAAATTCCATGTCCAATAAAAATACCCTTAAGGGTGATGTCAACACCATCATAATTGAAACACAACTTATAACAAAGGTAAATTAAAGATAAGATCGAAAGTAGATTATGCTGGACTCTAGAGGCATGTAGCACATCATGCAATAGCAAGATACGCCCATTATTCAATGGAAGTTGGTAACAACCGACTCCTAGGGCATCCTCGCTTCTGTTATTTCCCATGTAGATCCTTTAAGAATCCATCGGTACTCTTCGATAATTTACATATCCTCCCCGCTCTCGAGTCACATGCCGTGTTGCTCCTGAGTTTACAATCCACATATGAGAGTTATTAGCAATCATAACATATGAGCATTTACAAATTATGCTAAAGGATTTAGAAGTGGATACCTTCTTTGGCTCAATGCACTCACAAGTAAAGTGAAACCACCTTCTGACAATTATAGCACTTCAATTTTGTCTTATCCTTTTTGTCACCACCCTTTCCTCTTGACAGTTAACCACCCTTCCTTGTCTTGGATCATTGTCATTGTCATTATCATTATCATTGTCATTGTGCTTGGAAGAACTTTCATAGCGCTTGTCTCCGGGTTGCTTCCTCATGCTCTACCTCTAGCTCTATATGGCGTAAAATATTGACAAAATTCTTAATGCACTCATTATGGGTTAAGGTTTGTTTCATATTGACCCATGAATTCGATAATGATCAAATGACGGCTAAGGACTTACTGCTCATTGGAGAGCGAATTTCCGACACCACTCAGGTCCCGAATTATAGAGGACATAATCCTTATATGTTCTTGTATTGAGTTCTTATGGTCCAATCTATAAGTCTCGAACTTCAACACTAAGATTCAAAGTCGAATAATAGAAGTATCTTCGAAGTCAAAATGGAGTGTCTCCTATATTTCCTTAGCATTGATGCACTCCTCATAAGCGTCAATTAGATCATCATGCTTACACCATAAGAAAATAGATCATGCATTAAATAAATCGTTAAATCTAATTATGAAATTCAGAAACGAATACAACACAATAGAAATATCATATAATGACTAAAATGATTTTGTTTTAAAACTGAAGCTTGCATATGTATACAATATACTAAGATCTTCCACTTGACATTTGGATGCGAATTGCTATTTTTATTAGAAATATTGAATGTTACACCATTATTTCTAAAGACTGAATTATTGTTTTGATTGAAGCAATCAAATTAGGATTAATTTATTTATTTTTAGATTTAACGGATAAAGTATTTTGTGTATAAAATATATATTTGAAAGACTTGATTAACTAGAGTATTATAAAGATTTGGATGATTGTTTTTTTTACAGAATTTGCACAGATTGAAGGGATTAATAACTCATAAACCAATTATCCTTTCCTTTCAACAGGTTTAGTTGAAGAAATCGGAAGTACAGCACGACAGAAAACAAGAAAGGATCAGGCAGACGGTTGAGAACAGGACACAGAGACCAGAAAAGAACCGAGACGCCGGCCATGGTTGACACGCGGGAGAAAGTGGCGTACTTCCAAGCGATCACCGGCGTAGAAGACACCGATTTGTGCACAGAGATCCTCGCCGCTCATGGCTGGGATCTCGAACTCGCCATCGCTTCCTTCACCGGCTCCGACTCCTCCTCTCCACCCGGACCGCCCAATCTCCCCACCACCACCACCGGGACCCACCACGACGATGTAATTGGCACCAGCCGATCACAATCCGCCGCCGCCCGGTCCGAATCGATTTCTCTAGTTGCAGCGGCACCGAATCTTGCTTGGAAGCTGATCACGCTTCCGATTTCGATCATTTCAGGTAGTCTAGGGTTGGTTTCTGGGGCAGTCAACCTTGGTTTTTGGGCGGCTGGGGGTGTTTTGTCGTTTGCGCTCGGTGTTCTCGGGGTGGGATCGTCCCGTGTTGGGGATGGCGGCGGCGGCAACAACGGGGCTGCTGAGAATCTGGTTTCGGGTGTGGCGGCGGAGGCTAGGGCTTTTGTCGAGGAGTTTGAGAGGGAGTTTGGTGGGAGGACAGTGAGGCCACACTTTGTTCAAGAAGGGTTTATGGATGCGTTGCAGAGGTCGGCCCGTGTGTACAAACTAATGTTTGTGTATTTGCACTCGCCTGATCACCCCGACACGCAGGCCTTCTGTGAGGGGACTTTGTGCAATGAGGTAGTGGCGAATTTCGTGAATGAGAATTTCGTTGCTTGGGGTGGGAGTATTCGGTCCAGCGAGGGGTTTAAGATGAGTAATAGCTTAAAGGCTTCGAGGTTCCCGTTCTGTGCTGTTGTTATGCCCGCTACAAATCAGCGAATAGCACTGCTGTGTCAGGTATGACGTGATTTCTCTGAATTTAGTTTGGTGTTTTTCCATTGGATTTCTAATTGTTGTTAGGGTAGAATGGTTTAAAACATCATGTTATTTGAGTCGGTTTTGTGGACTGTCTCCTTGGAAATCTTGCAATTGAGAGTGGTCCTGTTATGGTTATCGTCAGGAAAGCTCCCTTTACATGTCTGCAACTGACCAGAAGTATGTAGATGTTGTGGAAGTTCTTGTTCAACCACTTAGCTCAATAATCCTGGTCTGGAAGCAAGTTGTTGAGCCAAGTTATTTTAGCTCATTGGAATTGATGTTCGCGTTAACATTCTCAGCAACCACACGTTAATTGGTATAATTTTAACATTGTCAAGGCCTTAATTGGTATAATTTTAACATTGTCGTGGCTAGCTTTCATGGTGCAGAATTGCCTAAAATATGTGGTGTGAGGATTCTAAGTGGCGATGTGGGAATATTTAGAGCATGGAAGTTGGAATGCTTTTCATATGGAATGATTTAATTGGTGAGATGAATGGAGGGCACAACCTTATGATGCTCTGCCCTGTCTTTCTATGGAGGAGCTAGGAATGATTTTCAGGTGGAATCTTTGAAGGATGTAGCGACTAATCTTAGGAGTTTGCTGAGTTCTTAAATTCTTTCTGGGCTCTACCATCACGTTAATAGTTCATTGCTGTACTTGAATGTTAGCTAGGCATTTAGGTGCTCATCTTTTGTTGGGTGGGGAAAGAGTGGTCAAGAAGTAGCATAGGGAAAGAGACCTGTATCATTTCTTTGATTAGAAATTAGCAGGCATTCAAGACATTTTTGTGTGATCTTCCCTGATGTTTGTAGTCCCAAGTAGAACCTGTTTAAAGAAGTGAGTACTGGCTTTAAATACCAGGAGTGAAGCCTGTTTAAATCTTCAAAGAAGTGTTGTATGTCTATGCAATTGCTATGGCCCTGTTCTTATGATTGCTCTACTCTATGGAATTGGAATGTTTTTTTATATCTTGTTCATAATAACTGAAATCTGAACCATATTCTAACATAATTTCTTAGGCTAACGTGTGTTAAAAGTGTTGACCTCATAAGAATTCTTAGGCTATTTATTTGACCGAGTAATTTGTAATTTCCTTAAATTCAATAATTTAAGGAAATTGTTTCTTTATTTCTGACAACCTCTTATTAGAATATATATTCAAAGATTCTTCAAAGTGTTGACAACCTCTTGTTAGAATATTTCAAATGTCTTCAAAGCTTATTCTAATATAATGTAATATTCTAACATATTTATTCTGAACCTCTTGTTGAACAACAAGGTCCAACGTGTGTTAAAAGTGTTGACCTCATAAGAATTCTTAGGCTATTTATTTGATCGAGTAATTTCCTTGGATTCCGGCTTCTAATGATTCTGCTTCTTATTCTTTCCTTATCAAATTCCTAATCGAGGTTCATTTATATAATATATTTTTCAATTTGGAATTTGGAACTTGATACCAGAGAAGCTACTTCATTTCATTATCAAGTTTCGAGTCTCTCCAGTTTGGACTTGTGCTTGAAAAGTGTACACTGGTTCTGTTCGTAGAAATCTTATAAGCATGTTACGATGTTCTAAAAATTGTCATTCAGTTTTTTATTTTTTTTCCTATCATTCCCAGATTTATTAAAATGGGAAGGTTTCCTTTGTTCAGATACAAAACCCATGTTCCATTTGGTAGATGTATTTCGGTTTGTTGAATAGCTATTAGTCATGTCCTAACATTGGTTTCAATCTTGATTCCTCGTTAATCCCTCTTTTACGTTGGTTTCAATCCTTGATTCCTGGATTTAAACTCGTCAATCCCTCTTTATTACGAATTGTACGAATTTCAATTTTCTTAATGGCCATGTTTTACTCATTATTGAAGTAATTCTCATGTATGCGTGTAATATGCATGTGATTCTCATGTGAGATGAAGATTTATTTCTCATGGTGATACAAAGATATATTTCTCATAGTGAGAAAAAGGAACTCCTTGGATGTTTGATGGGTCTCCTTTTAGTACATTGGACTGTTGCGATTCCATGTAACCACATTGGAAGATTGGATTATTTTTCAAATCAAAGATTTAGGTTTTTGCTGATCAAAGATTTTATCTCATTATAGTTGAGGTTAAAGAAACCTACCTAGGTTAGGAATTTTTATTCCGTTCCTAGTCGGTCCCAAGTCCGGATAAAATGGTGAGGTTTGTGTGTTAGGTAGCCGACAGTCAACACGTAAAAAGTCCCGTTGGATCTCTCAACATGAATATGACAAATTGTGAAAATTTTCTTGGGGCATACCTCAGCAACGACAAGTTACACAGCGCTTCGAAAAATGAGCAAAGGTCGCTACATCGACGTCCGAATGTAGTGAAAAATGAGCAAGGGTTCTAGCATCACAGGCGGATGCGGTTAAAGAAGTTAGTCCAGAAAAATAGAGTTTGTTTAGTTAGTTGGAACATTGGGACCTTGAATGAAAAATTTTTAGAGGTAGTAGACACAATGGCTAAAAGGAGGATTCATATCGCTTGCTTACAAGAGACGAAATGGACCGGAAATAAAGTTAAGCTTATTCAAAATACGGGGTTCAAGTTATGGTATTGTGGTCAAAGTCGGACTAGGAATGGAGTTGGTATAATTATGCGTAAAGAGTTGGTAGAAAATATGGTTAGTA